>JAUMHH010184467.1:0-14695 GCA_032359455.1 Chlamys rubida | reverse complement strand
TTCACTTTCAGGCTTCTTTCAAGAATACTTCCACTTAATCATTATTTGAAAATAATTGGAATCAAATGTCAAATAACAAATTACTTCTGGCAGGACATACGTAGATGGATATACTTAAAAAGTGACAAAGCATTCGAAATAAAGGAAGATATCATACTCTTTGGCAAAACTTCTGAATTCCAAAAAATCCATTTCAACTAATATCATCATGATTCATGCAAAATTCGTTATCTACTTTAGCGCCAGAGAGAAAGGAAACCCTAGTATGACTGAATTTAAAAAAATACTTATTTAATGTACATGATATTGACAAGGTAATAGCCCAAGGGAAGGGTGAAATTGAGACCTTTGAAAAAACATGGGAACCATGGTCGAATATTTCCATACACTAAAGCTAAAAGTGTTAAAAGCCTATAATATCTTATTTAAAATCCTCTATGGATAAAGAAATGAATAAACCTAGCTGACACCCGAGAATACTCCAGAACTATATAATGTATATAACAAACAATTAAGTATATATTTGCATATAGTATTGAATATTATAATTTATTTATGTATATATATATAGGTATATGATATTCTATATGCAAAATGTCGTGAGATGAAACTGATGATTGACATAAAATCTTATAAAATTAAAAAGAAATCACATGAAATATAGCTTTGTGTATACATATTTACGTTTTTGTTTGTTTGTGAATGCTTATGTATGTGTGTACGGATGGATATACTTCTTAGGCATGGATATATGCGTATGTGTGTGCATGTGTGTATGCATGGGTGTATGTACGCATGTGTGTATATATATTTGAGCATGCATATATGTATGTGTGCATGCTTTGTATGCATGTATGTGTGTATTGCTGTGTTTGCATGTATGGTATGTAGGTATGTTTACATTCTAGATTTACATACAAATACATTGGTGACTCCCTTTGTTATAATGCTGTTTAGTAATGAAACAGTTTAGAGGTCAAAAGTGACACATAATGAAGTATCCATTTTGGTTTGCGTTATTGCATAAATTACATGTATTGATTTGTTTTATGTATGTATGTATGTATGTACGTACGTTACGTGTACGTACGTATGTATGATATGTATATGTGTGTGTGTTTGTGTATATTTATATTACTATGTAAAATGTATAAGTATGTTTCTGTCTGAATACAAAAAATGTATTCAAAAGATTTACTGGAAACATCAATGTGGATGAAACGATTTTTTATAATACATACCTTTGATACATGTTTTTTTTCCTTTTTAATTATGGATACTACCATTGGTTTATCTCTCAATAACAATATTATTTCATGGCATTTTAATTGCAATACGATGTTTATAATTATTTGCATACGTGACCAATATTAATTTCGCATACAAAACACCAAATTTCAAAGTATGAAAGCTGACATGATTTTGAGTTATTTGTCAGACCAAACTGAGCGATAGACCCTTTTTAGCACTTTGAATTGTTTTTGTTGGTTCTTTTCGAATCTATTTAATTTGAATTCATGTTCCTGTCTCAAACAAACAATACTTATCAAATGATGTAAATGTTGTTGCGGTGTCGTATGCAGATTAAATATATACAAACCAACAACTGAAGTTTATAATGCAAACCATGCACGAACAAGCTGCTTAATCGTTTCCGTGTTAAACTGCTGTCACCTACTATACAATTTGTAACCTACGACTGATTATAGATTATATCAACAAGGCAGACGACAGTATTTGAATACAAAAATGATTTTACTCCAAAACATAAATTCCTATAAGAAAAATATGTTTGTCGAACTGCTAAATATTTATTTTGGGTATGACTTGTGTCAACTAAGCAAACTTTGATCGATGGTTTGCTGTGATTGATTCCAGGAGAACACGCGTTCATGGGTTTTTTTCACATGATGACATCCTTATTGACCTGTATTGACAAGTTGTTGGGGTACATAGTCACCATACCTCTCTACTTACTTCTGTACCTTTACTGTCGTACATACCAGTTATCATGTATTGTGTCATGTGTGTTAAAGCAATACATGATGTCATGTGTGTATATATATATTGTACTATACCATTACATATGTGTACAGCTACTACTGATGCCATGTGTTTGTACATTATGATCTGTGTAACATTAACCGACGTGTATTCACTGTTTCATTATAATTGAAGCATATCAACGCACCGTATTTACCATTTAAAGTACCTGTACGTAGACGACTTCTTAAGATCAAAACGTGCCGTGATGAAAAGGCGTCTGATTACCCGCTTGTAGAAAACAGGGCTGGTGATCGACCCTACACAAGGCCTCACTCCTCAAAAACATAGTTGTGTAACTGAACACCCCAACCCCCTAGTTTGTCACATGCAGACTTCAAATAGGAAACAATTATTTGCTGTCCATTCATGTATCGTCGACATTGTGTGCCATGTCGATCTATTCACAGTAAAGAGTGTGCAAATCGTGTCATTGTGTCATATATGGTTTGATAAATGGAGTTATCTGATCTACCAAACGTAAAACAACTGCTCCATGAGGAGAAATGGATTATGGAGAAGGCTTACCTTGAATGTGCTTATTCCACAGCTCCGAGGGGGTTTTATGTTCCGGACGCCATGGAATGTGGCATAATCGGTACAATTGTTTTCAAATTCCTGTTTCTAAAAATGAAGGACGGATATAGGTTAATTAAGTAATAATTATTAACATTTTTCATCTAGTATATTTACGATGGACCGAAATAAATGTTGATAATTATTCTTTCACCATGCCTAAAATGCGGGTGAAACAAGTGTCATTTCCATCTACATTATGGTTTCCTATCCCTTTCTTAAGTCGGTTGTCTAGCTAAGAAATGGTTTATTTGTTTTACCAAAACGTTTCTATATAGATATTAGTTCGTTGGCAAGAGGCCATTTTAAGTGCCCCAACTATTTGATTGACTATGGTCACAACGTTTTCTTTGCGTAAATACATGTTATTTACAAAGCTAATTGTATGTATTTTGTTTGCATATACTATGAATAATATGCATACATTCAATTTATAAAGTTCAAAATACAAAACAGTTATATCTACTGAAGATAGGAATATCTGTATTTTGTTAGATAATGTACATATTTACAATTATAATATATTTTTCTAGGCACGGCTCATTTTTTATCACATCAACAACGGATCAATACCGCTGGAATATGTGTTGTTCGGACAGATTACAGGAATTCTTCTGTTGGACAGAATTTACAAGATCACGTTTTGTGTGAAGCTTTTAACAAAGTGTACAGCTTTGTTGGTTTGGCCCCATTATATTCATCATAGGGAATCATGTTATGCATTATCACCATCAAATTCCCACATAACTTGGTACAACTATGGACGAAAGACAACCGGACGTGTCTGAGCAAAGAACATGAGAACTTCACGCTTCTTGCAGTATAACACGTGTTCTTTTCTGATTTGAGAAAATACGACACTGGAGTACATACCGTGCCCCGACCGGAGTATCTTCACAAATGGATAACCAATCATAACTCAACAACGTTTGTCACATTTCTGTGGGTGCGGCTTCATTCGGTCACAAGAACCCCACAGCCAGATAGGGTCTCTGTACGCAGATGATGAGCGTGTAGCTCTGCCTTTGTTTACATACTTCAAAAGTCATCTTACAAAGGGTCAAACCGTTGGGTATTCTTGTCCAGTAACGAATGGTTTTGCAATGCACTTTGCTGCTAAAAATAGAATGATGAAATCAGGTTTCCCATTAGTTTTGATGTCTAAGCCCACGGCTTTAGAAGCCGATCTCACTCGAGTGTGTGCTATGTCGTCAGTTTAATTTGGAATTAGTTGACAATGACTTCAGAATAAACTGTTCAGTCAAAAAGATCATCTAACTGTTTATTTGATGTTTATATCAGAAGTTAGCAAACTATATTGAACACGTAATATATTATTATCAAAGTGAAATTATCAATATATTCCCTAATCAACATCAACTCTCCCGGAATGATATTCGTTTGACGCAGAACACGCTTACTCTTCTTGAACACCTGGTCTTAATCTCCTTGTATGTTTGCATTGGTAATTTCTTTTCACGGTGTCTGAGTGTTCGGCAAGAAAATAAGTTTAAAACCATAAAGCAGACTCAAATGAACGGCGATATAAATATATGGGTGAAGACTAGTTTCGAGTATGACCTGTTAAAAACACACAAAAATTCAAGTCATTTGAAAGCGAATGCGAAGGAAAGCACCGCAGAAACATACTAAAATGTAGGTGAGAAAGAAAAGGTATACATGTCAGTGTTGCAATGCAAGTATCGGACTCATTCTGTTCTCTTAAGCATAGAAGATAAAATGATACACCTGCTGTTACTCCTTACATTAAGTGAACACCAATTCAATTGTCATAGTAAATAATGTCTTAATCGTAAATACATATATAATACATGTATGTGATAATAAAAACATTGTGGGATTGTTAATACATATTAAATACCTGTTTGTAAATATGTATTGTATCTCTGATACGTGCAGCCATGCATGTTTTCCAAAGTAAACGAACGAGTTATTAAAATCAATTCATTTATTGATTTTAGGCCGCACAGTCCATCAGTATACAATACATAATTATACATGAGAGAACAGCACGGTGAACAGTTCAATGTACAATGTAGAGTAGGAATTATATAGATGATGTTCTTAGCTTATTTGCTTCGAAAATGAATTTACAAAGACGACATATTTTTTTGGTAAGACTTAGTACATGTAGTTCTATATTTGAACAAATGTTTTTTTCAGTAATTAATTTTCATATTATGACTTCTTCAATCTTTGTAGGTGTTACACACCAAGACAAAACAATACTCATCTTCCAATTCAGTAGTCGAATTACAAATACTACAGTCCTTCTATCTCGAACAATGTTTTTGTATCTTCCCATTTCAGTTGCTGGAGAATGAGCAGACAATCGTAATTTTGTTATACTTATTCCAAATTTTCTTGGGATATATTTAGTTCAATAAATTGTGAAAATGTTAACCATTGTATAAAAAACATTTTGAGGAATTATCTTATAAGCCTCTTTGATAGTGTAGTCCTTGGTCAAAACTTCTTTGACGTATACACATTGTAAAATAGATTTTGTATTAAATGTTAATTGGCTCATCAATACATTACTAAAGCAAAGTGCACACAGTTCTACTTTTACATCATGTGACCATTTGAAACAAACACCTTTTTTTCTTTTTTAATGAAAAAGTATATACACAATTCAAAATGCAGTTTTTAATGTCGAGTAATGTAAACCAATACGTAATAATTCTGCAACTTTCTAAAAAAATCAAATGGAAGACGACTCAGTTCAAATATACCATGGCATTAGATTTTGTTACTTTCAGCAACCTTTTACAGAAATATTCAGATGTACGCTTTCAATGTCTGGTCCTTTGGCTGACCCGATTACTTAACAAGCATAACCACGTAAGCTACAAACAAATGGGTCAAACAAATACAACATGGTCTTAAAATTAAAACTTAGATATTTGAATACGTTGTAGATAACGCAAATATGGCTTTGCGCCCTTTATCAGATAATTTATTTAGAATACTATCAAGCTTATTATTCCCCGCTCAACGAGTTAGCGGGAGATATAGAAATGGGGTCCGTCCGTGCGTCCGTCCATCCGTGCACCTGGTTAAGACAAATCGCTCTCATCTATACCTTGCCTACTTCAAGTGCTTTGTTTATTATACTTGCATTACATGTTTGTCTAGGGTTGCTCTACTGAATGCATATTGCGGATGCTGATTTTGACCTATATTTTATGCTTCATATGTTTAATTACTTTTGCATTGCGAGCGGGGGATATCTATGACAGCGTCTTCTTGTTATATTTAAATTGCACACCATGAAAAATCATAACTTTGGATGTATCTGTGTGTACAGTTTGTTCCCACTGGTCAGGGTAACTGGTACGGTTATTCTGCAGTTCCTGTTGACTTTCCACAGTCCCTGGAAATAAAACCGAATCGTCTGCATATAACATCAGGAATAGCTTAATTCATCAAAATTATATTGTTCATTACACTTTGAGATACAAACAAATTAAAATCATTTGCATACATGTAAAAAATATCGGCGATGAATCTTCACCTAGCACCAAACCAATACCACTGTGAAAATTGTCTGATAAGGAACCTTTAAATTTCATACAGGTCCTTACATCATTAAATATTTATTTAATAACACGTAAAAGCTTACCTCTAACACCCCATTTCGATAGTTCATATCTTTAATTATTCCTGTCAACATAGTCGAAAGCTTTTAAAATCTACAAAACAACAATATAATCGTTCGTTTTCAGTAATTCTTCTTGTTATAACTGAGTGCAGTGCAAAACAAGCACCTACAGTATTAAGTACTGGAGGAAAACCAAACTGTGCATCCGTAATATTATCATAAAACTCTGACCATTTTACTAGCCTACTATTTAATATAAACGTAATCAGTTTTCCAAGACAACTTAACAAACTGATATCCCTTAAAATATTTGGATTATCTGTATTTCCTCCCTTATAAAATTGTGTAATAACAGCTATAAACCAATCGGAAAAGAAACTAGCATTGCAATTGCGAGCAATAGCGGAAGTCACCCCTCCCCTGCTAAGTACGCAGCCATTTAGTTTTTTCACAAAACGAACACCGCATTTGTGTTTGTAGTGCCATACTTCACCTACATACTAAATTTCATCAAAATTGGACGATATCTAAATTTAGACCAATCAGAGGCCAGGAAATGGCAGCCATTTTGTCAAAAATGTGAAACTCGGATAACGAAAGTGACCGGTGTCCCATGATATACCTACATACCAAATTTCATGAAAATCTGACAATATTGAAATTTGGACCAATCAGATGCTAGGAAATGTTAGCCATTTTGTTTCTCACAAAACGTACACTGCAGTTGTGTTTGTAGTGTCATATTATACCTACATACCAAATTTTATCAAAATTGGACAATATTTCAATTTCGGCCAATCAAAAGCCTGCATTTGGCCGCCATAATGAATCCAAAGTCAATAAATCTTTTGTCGAAAACAAGTGCTGTGAAATTATCATCCCTTTCACCGAGTTTCATTATGTTCCATCAAATAGAACGAATATTATTACTAGATATGATTTCGGCGAATCAGAGCAGCGGCGGCCATCTTGGATGGGTGACCCGAAAAAAAGGGTCAGATGCACAACTAGACATCGTACTGAATACGTATGCCAAGTTTGATGATAATCCCATTAGTAGTTCCTGAGATTACGCGCGGAAACTTTTGACGGCGGAAGAAAAATAATAAGAAGAATAAGTAAGAAACGGAACAATAACAATAAGTCTCCCCGACTTCGTCTGGGGCGACTTAATAACTCGATTTTAAAATGTCATTAAATCATTTACCAAGTGCTGGCAACAATGAATCCTTACCAACTTCAAAATATAATTCAGTATGCCATTGAGTGCATGTGATCTTCCCCGACTCAGATTACGAATTGCCTTGGTAATTTCTTCATTAGTAAGAGTGCAATCTAACACTCATACAATAGTAGATAATCATCATTAAGGTTTAAACTAAGTTCATCACTAACACCTGATTCCGTATCATCACAGCCTTCTGAGAATATAGTCATTTAAAACATCCAGACTCATTGTGGCCCTGTAGGTTTAGACTACGTCAATTTCTTATTAAACAGATGTAGGGTTCGTCTGTCTTAGACATTCCATCATTTCATCCTCATATTTATTATATATTCTCTTCATTCAGTAATTCAGCAGTTTTATACAACTTTTTTCAATATAATATTAGTGATTGTCTAAAGACTTACCTTTATTAAACTTATTTAAAGCAGTTTTATCAATGTATGATAAAAGTTTCAATTCTGCGGCAAACCATGGCTTGTCCTCGCCCACACTTACACATCTACCGATTGAATTACCAGGTTTGTTTACCTTGTCACGCCCCATTGCGCAAGCGGAATTTGTGTGTGTATAAAGTCGTACTTGAAAAGGCGTCGAGGCTTAGGCCAACTCTTGTGTAAAAACCCTCACATATGTATCGATAGAGTTTGTGTTACTTCCCCTGGGAGTGAAATAGATGCATAAATATGTTCAAGGTTAGTCGCAAGTGTATCATGCAACTTATATTAAATATCACTATTTGCATATACATTATTCCAACGATATGTTGGAATCTCACAGGGGCGTAGCTGGGATATAAATCTTGTGTAGGCACGTGAACAATAGGCTGAAAAATGTGTATTTTTAGACACAAAGATGCTTTATCCTCCGCTGAGTAGTTGATAAGTATGTATACCGGTGCGTTTTATAAATTAATACACTAATAATACGAAATTGTATACCAGTTTCTAAGACTATAAGAGTGGTTATGATCTAAAAATAAAACAATTTAGCAGGATTTTTTTAACTAGTTCCCACTGACAATATCTAATAAAAATAATTTAAAAGTAGAATAAACACAATTTGTTATCCAAAAATCTATAAACTAAATTTGATATTTTATTGGCGGGAGTTTAGTTCTTAGAAAGTGTGAACAAAAACTTTTTACTCAAAATCTATAAAACTAGGGAAGATATAAACAAAGGCATGGAGACCCTTGACAAATACAAGGAGAATAAGATCAGGTGTTCATAAAGGGTATACGTTTCACACAACGTTTAAACCTAGATCATGTCAGAGTTTTGTTACGTCCTCATTATGAGAATTAAGGTAGTGACAACAAAACCACTCTAACGAGCATAATACAAAACATTGGCATTAATATCACAAAATGGGAATATCATATTTCCCTATAATATGTAAATTGTGATGGCGACCATAAAACTTGCCAGTAGATTTCATTCACTACATCTCCGGAATCTCTGTACTGTAAGTCTGTCAGTCATCAGTTGAAACATATTATATCATGATGAAGTCATGAAGTTAAGCTATTCAAATAAAGCGTTTGAATACCGACAGAATCAACTGCAACATGGGGATTTAGAGATGCTACTATCAAGAAAGAGAAAATTTATGACCGAAAAATCAAAATTGTTCTACATATGGTACAGCATAGATTTAAGGGATCAAAGGAGATCATGTTATGAGAGGAAATCAAGGAAGTTGGTTTTTTGGCGTTATTGCACAACAATAAATTTAGCTTTGTATATAAAAAAAGCTTGACGGAGGAGTACAGTTTAATTTCCTCCCATAGGAATATATACAGTCTGATCACTGATGAAAGGTCTTGCCACCAAACTCAAGATATTGTCAACCAGAAACTCAATTATTCTCACATTTTACCTCATCATCATCATTTTAGCCTTTGTTGTGTTTTTCACAAACTATGCTCCAAAACAATTCACAACCACTTATTTATATCGTAGTTCGCCGCAGAGCTCTCGTAATAAGAGAACGACTGCTTTCCTGTTGTTGGTTATCAGGAATGGTAGTGTAAGGGTCGGAAAGTAAAAAGTTTTGATAGAGGAAACATTTTTGAGAAGAAGATGTTCAAGATAGATCAAGAGATGTTTTGGATTCCCCATCGCATTTATTTCACTTACCGAGTATACAGTTACAATACGACTTTAACCCTATTGGAATGGAACAGAGAATGGTATAAAAAGTTTGCATAACGGCTTGGTTGCGCAACGAGTTGAGTCTGCGATAAATGTTATGTATAAGGATTATTGTGCAATTTCGGAAACACATACATTAATGGGTACTTGGAGATTGTAATACAGAAGCATGATTAACTAGTATTTCGTCTTTCGAAAATTGCGAAAGTATATAGGAAGGGTTACCTTGCTTATCAAGCATGCTTACATGTATATACCGGGTACATTAAAACATATATGACTGCTGTAAACAGTCAATATTATAGGATTACTAAATCGGTCTGGACTCCACAGGTGCTTGCAAAGTTCTTAGAAACAAAAACACCACGAGATCCATGGGCGAGGACATACTATATTTAATGAACTAATTAAAGTATATGAGCCGCCTCAGACAGTCTCATTATAAACAGTTCATATTGTAACTGTTATCAAATGCATTTAGACATGTTAGTTGTATAACTAAATGTCTAAAAGACCATATTAGTCAGCAGACTATTCTTATCATTTACATACAAGTAGATCTCCTTTATCAATATCAGCAAGGAGTGGAAATGTGCATGGATCATCCTCTCCGTCATACTGTACAGTGTATGTCGACTTTTCCCCATTACTCTTTTTCAGATCCAACACATGGCCGACAAACCATTCCACTTCATGTGTGTCTGGTATTTTAAATTAATGTTAAACGGTTTTGCCAATCAAATTTTCTGAATTGTCAATAAGTTGTGGGAGGAGACACTGTTGCTGACTAACCATTATCTTTCTTCTGCCATCATCTAACCGTGCAGCCAATTTCTTTTTGTTCTGTTAATTTTGGTGGTGACCTCTGTAGGTCAGTGAGGAGAGCTGGTCATCATCATCATGTTCTAGATCTTTATTCAACATAATTATTTCTTTCAAATTTTCCTCAAGTTCTAACACAGTGTATAACTTACCCTTGACCAGTTGTTAAAACTTCTCCCTTTGGTCTTTACTGTTTAGTACCTGTTTTCTAAACTGGAGCTGGGTCACGATGGCATCTTTCAGTTTTTCGTCAGATTTAGAACATGGTGACAGTGTCTCCTTGTATGATACAATATCATCTGCCGATAACCATATACCCCAAATTTCGTTTATTTTGGTAGTTCATTTGACCTTTTGTGTATATATTCTGTTATCTTGTTTTGCCTTCTTTTCCTGTTTGGCTCGTAATAACAATTATATAACTTTGTTTTCTTTTCTTAGAATGCTGCCATCATGGTTGGAGCAGCAGCTCTTGCATCATCGAGGATCTCAAATCTTTTAGTTGGATCCATCAAGTTCAGCCAACCTGAGGTGCTGTTATTGGTCCACATGGTAATGGTTTCAAAGCATTCAGTAGATGATGATGGCTTGAGTCTTGTTAACATGTCTAACTGTGCGAAATCTCGCTCGGAGCAGGTATTTGTGGCAGGAACAGACATTGCCTTGAACTGGTCATTGATGTGTGATTCAAAATACCTACCTCCAGGAAACTGGTCTTTTGCTTACCGTTCAAGGATGAGTAGTATAACACCAGTAGTCAGTTCGAGGGCCATCTGAGTGTATGTATCTAAAACAGGGTTACCCCCGCATTCAAATAATGTCTGATCAACTGGGTCCTTGTGTATATGTACCCCTGGGAATACAGGTTCTCCTGCTAACAGGGAAGACACATCCTTAGAAAACTGTTCTAGCTTCTCTCCCAGCAAAAGCAACTGAGAATTAAGTTCAAGGACATTTTTAGCAGATTCAATGATCCTCCAAAATGGAACATTGATAAGTTTATCTAGGATGCCAAGGCACTGAAGATTGCTGAGATAGGCAACCTCATGTATATCAAAAGCAATTGATTTGAGCAGATCATTAGGATCACACCACGAGGCGACGAAATCCTAAATATCTTTCACGTGGTGAAAGGTAGCACCAGCTACACAAAACAAGTGATTGAAGCGGTGACCACGAAATGTGATTAAGTGGTTTTACAACCTCGCCCCTCCACAAAGGACTTGTGGTCCAGCTCCTGATTACTCGCATCCTTTTATTGTCATGGCTTTACTGACAGTCCTTGTTAGGGATGCGCCACCACTTTCTTTGTTTTCAAATGCAAATGGATTTTTTTCCTTGGGCAACACTTTTATCAAAACCTGAGACATTTATACTTCACTAGCCATGTTTACAAATAAATGCATCTTGCAAAAGAATGAAGACACTTTGCCATTCTCTGTGCGAACATATTTGTCTAAAGTATCCCAATTTTTAACAATTTCAGGTATAACCGATTGCTTTAGTTCTACTAACTGTCTGTTAAATACAGGTTGTGTTGCTCCTTGATCAGACATTGTAGCTACTATGCTATTCACAAACTGTTAGACCTGTGACTTCTTGTCACTATCTTTAACAGCATCAGCTAAGTCTGATAGCTGCTGCTTGAAAGCCTCAATCAATGAAGCTGCATCTGCACTGCCAACTTCAGATAGTCCGTAGGAGTAGGTTTTTCCAGCTGATGTTGTTACCTGAAAAGACTGGAAGTGATGATGGAGTTTAGATGTTCCATCTTAGTGCAAACAATTTCCAGTTGGTACATGAACATCACCTACCGGTATATCTTCTGGCATTGCTTCTTCCACTTGCATTTGTGCTATTGTCTTAGCATCAACAAGTAATCTACACTTTACACCGGTACTTGGTAGACTGGACAAAGATTTACCTGCAAGATTTCCAAGAACAGTTTAAATAACACCTTTTCCTCAATCCCAAGGGTTTCTAGACTTAACTTCACTGCTGGAAATACAAAAATAGATGATTCAAGACTTGATATTTCGTTGGAATTTTATTCCATGGATTCAGAAAAAATCCGCCCCTCTGGGATCATTTCAAAATGTGTTGGTTACTGAACGTAGTGGGCGCCCCATCATCTTTTGTTATTTGACCTGTCAATTCAAAAAATTGAAATGTATTTTTAAAACAGAATAAGGCAAAAAGCAAGAACATCAGATCACCGAAAAGCATATCAGTATCTATTATAATAAGTAATTAAAGTCGACAATATTTCATCAATTTGTACAAAAAATATTGATTTGAAAACGAACCTTACAACTTAATTAATTTGAAATTAAAAAAAATGTAGATTAATGTCTTATTTTTCCTTTCTAGAGAGTATCCAATATTTACAATAAATATATGACATACTTTCATTTTTAATAGTTCATTAAAATGTAGTTTAGAAATAATAATTTCAATATGAACTAATGATTAGGCCAAAACAAAATATGTGTGTATCCCGATATATTTATCTTCCTAGGAAAAAGCCTCCCTATTCGAATCATTTACAGCCAAAATTTAAATTCGGTTTGACTAAATTCACTTTGTATAAAGCCACTCGTGCCGAGGCATGATACTGGTATAACACGTTTGACAAATTTAATCTTTTGTATATATACTAAATTTTTAAATATATAGCTACCCACCAACATGCAATAAAATTCCGAGGGAACTAATAAGGAAAAACATATTTTGTTACTAAGACTGAAATTTTTAACTAAACTAACATCAATTTTAAATATATAATAGAAAGCAGAACAAAACAAACAAGTTCCTTATTCACCAAATTCCATGATCGATTCTGAAGCTGAAAGCGAAAAGAATAAGCATTGAATAAATTTAAAGTGAAAGTAGAACATATTGTGTTTCCCTGTGCCTGTCTCTCACTGTCTGCGAGGTGCATCAGTTGTCACTATGTCATTATGTTGACAAGCCAGGTGACTTCAATTCAGCCAATAACATGTCAAGAAAAGCTGGGCGGAAAAGAAGAGAAAGAACCACAAAGAACCGCATTCAAAAGCAATTATTTCATACAGCAAAATCATAATGTTAAATCACGGACTTAAGCAAGTCTATCACCTTGACAGTGTAAATATTAGGCAGTATTCTCTTGGCTATGCATTATAAAGATTTAAAGATAACAAATACGTTGTATTCTTAGATACAGTATATTTAAACACGAAACACATTTCAACAACAAAATCCAGTTGTTCAACACGTAACGATAAACGAACTAGTCGATTGACTCGCGCGGTCAGAGTTTTTGGGCCTACCACCACTGCTATCTTCTTTCGTTTCCGGGCGTCGTTTTAAAATGCTTATTTAGAATTTATTGTTGTATTTCAGGTAAACTATATATCAGAGATTTCAAATGTCAGTGTTACAAATACATAGAATTTGAGCTGACCGTTCAAAATATGGTATTTCTGCTTCACAGCGTCATATCTCCGTGTCTATCATGGTTGACAAATCGCAACACGTATGTACTTGTAGCTGTGATTGTTATCTTTATGTTCATTGGTTAAGTTAAGGGATTCCGTCAAAAATAATCCCCGGATAGCCAAATAGCGAAATCTCTCACGCCCCTTTGGGTATAAATAGTGAGCAATACACCGATACGGGATTCCCCGTACGGCGAATGCCACGTTTCACCTCCTCAAATAATAAGGTATTTTGATTATTTAAAAACCTTTTACCAACAATCCAACGATATTTATAGGTTGCTAAGATGTTATTCTGACAATGTATGTTAAAAAATAGCATGTTTCAAATAAATTAACGAAGTTTAGACGAATTATCCATGTACCACATTTTTATAATTTTCCATAAAATCCTAGCGATTTCAGCAGAAAGTCACGTGACCGGAACCCCCTACCTTGGGTATGTTCGTTTATGCGGAACAACCGGTTTGTCCGTTTTTAAATGTAACAATTTCGGGTATCAATCCTGGCGGACCTGCAAAAGTTTATGTAGGCTTTGTCAAGGCTCGCCTGAAATCAGCATCAGACTACTAGGACCGACATTATTTAATAATATTTACAATTGCCACTGTTTCTCAATCGATAACCTAAGTCTGTTTATTTCTCAATAACTAGATTGTAGAACGTGACCCAGTTAACTGCGTATGAATATATGTAAATATTGGCGGACTTCTTTCCGCAAACCTCATGTCAATGTTTACAAACAAACGCTAGCATTTAGACTACCGTG
>JAUMHH010184456.1:0-14695 GCA_032359455.1 Chlamys rubida | reverse complement strand
CACCGGTACAAATATACCACACGATACTCTGGTACTAAATACATAATGCACCGGTACAAATATACCACACGGTACACAGGTACTCAATACATAATGCACCGGTACAAATATACCACACGATACTCTGGTACTAAATACATAATGCACCGGTACAAATATACCACACGGTACACTGGTACTAAACTTTGTACTTTCATTATATTTCCTCAAGTGCCAAAACACCGCCCGTGCTGAAAGTGTGCTTATAATCCTATAAAAAATCAATAATCTATTAATTTAATACATGTACTATGTCTGTCTGTATTTACAACATCATGTACAACCTAATGATAGATAAACAAGTCTTGTCTCGTTACAGGTCTACGCCAAGTTTAATACGATATCGAGCCGGTGTGAATAATGTTGGGTAATTATGTTTTTTGTAAAAGTAATGTTTTACCGGTTAAAGCATGGTGTAACAAGTGCTAGAAACGCGAGAGTCCGGTATGTCATCCTGTTTAATTGTGTCTGTTGTGTATTCTGTTCCGCTGAATCAAGCACAAGATATTGGCTAATCGAACAATGCCGGTCTGTCGGAACAATCAGCTTTACTATAGATACAATAAGTGTTTTACATAGTTGATAACAAGTCTTGGTTTTCGTCTAGCTTGCCCATCAGCCGAGCTTTCTATTAGAGAACAAGTATATTGTATTGAGACACCATGTAAAATATATAGATAGTTTCGAGTACAAAAATTATCTCCGTTAACGACGTTAAGCTTGTTCCGTTCCGTACAATCGCGACCAGTTTATAGACCCGTCTGAATCCGTCCCTATAGTAAGTGGCCCTAGACAATGCGATATAAACAATAAATTACCCTCCGTCTACGTGGATGCTTTCCCAGACAAACGTTGCTGGCCGCTCTATGTTGTTAGAAATACAGAGGAGTTATGTCTTCACTTCTTTAATGATCTTACTGTGTAAATTCAACTGAAAGCAAAGACACGTGCGCAATAAAGGCAGAAGGTAGTTGCTACTGAGCTCTGCTGTGTGTTTTCTAAGCGTAAACCCTGGTTATCATATTTTAGATATTCTCTTATGTTTGCATTTAAAACACAAAGTTAATATATATGTATATTGCGCAGTTAAGGAACGCCGAACATGCTTATGTTCAAAGTGCATCGTTTTTTCGTTTAAGATAAAATGTAAAGACAGATAATATCAATATACTACAACGAACAAAAAGCTAACAAGTGTTTGAAAAATAAAGCATTATTTCCGCTGATAATCTCTATAGTTTAGCAATATCAAGTAAGAAAACATGCACGAGCCTATTGAGATGGTATCCCGGTACAAACTCTGGCAGTGCGTGTATAAAGCACACGTAGATATGTACGATAGAGTAATTACTAGGAACATATTGGACCTCTCTTTACTATACCAAACAATGTCTGCCGGTCTCACGGTGAACGGAAAGGAATGCGAATGGTCCTAAATGATTGATAAAAGTATCCCACGATTCGCCGTGTATGTGGAGCTCGCATTCTGCACTGACACAAAGTGCTGGCGAGGTGGCCAGTTCATTATCAATTGACATATATTCAGCACTATTTACAATCTTGGACTTTGCACAGTCCTAGAAGTAAAATTACTTTGAATATGGAGGCATATCAGACAAAACGATCAATTCGTATAGCTCTACCCACTCAGGGGCTCCTTCGTCCATTGCAGTGTTATTTGCGCCTTAGCTACTCAGTAAGATGATTTGTATCAGAAAAAGTGTATATACGTGTACATGGACGAGCTGATATCAAATGTGAATGTCGTTATAACTATACATTTTTTTTCCTTTTTATGGCATTTCTTCCAATTCACGAAAACTGACACACTTCCAAGAACATCCATTTATTATGATCAGTGCCGTTAACGTTTCATCGTCTCCCTTTGCCATCAGCAAAAGTGCGAACAGCAAGGTCATCTAATCTTCGTATACGGATTATTTAGATTCCAATGTCTGGCGTATGACCAAGCATCATGTATAGAGCAAAAGAGTCTAATTTGTTATAGTTGTATAACCTTACCGTCTTATAGAAAGTTGCTATGTAACCTTACCGTAATGTCTCATCAGGGATAAATGTATAACTTGCCCTGTAAAGTCTTGGTAATTATAGTTGTTTACCCTCATCTTACCACACAGTCTCAGTACTTATAGCTATATAACATAGCAGTATAGTCACACTAGTTATTTAAAGCTTAACCAGGATAAGATTTTGGGGTATATACGGTATATACCTAAAAAATGATCTTTGCATAAATCCGCGAATACAGTCTTATTGGAAACAGTTATAAAACATAACCATACAATTTAAGCATGGATATATGTTTAACCTTGTCCAATAACGTCTCTGTTATTATACTTGTATACCATACCAATCAGTTGTTACCTTACGTTATAGGCTCATCAGTTATAGTTACCTGTATATAACTTTGCTGTACAGTCTCATTAGTTATAGTTTTAAAACCTAACTTTACAGCTTCAATATTTTTAGTTATATTTGTATATAACTTTATAGCCCCAATAGTTTTAGTTAAATACCTATATACCTTTACTCTACAGCCTCAATATGTTTAGTTATGTATCTATATACCTTTACTTAATAGTTTCAATAGTATTTGTTTCATAACTAAACCGTAAATTCTCAAAAGGTCTAGCTGTGCATCCTTCCTGTATATTCACAAAGAAAATAGTTCTTAACATTACCTTAATTCAACATTTTTCTTTTTAGTTTATCTTCGACGATGACTGTGCCCATTATATTTTAATATCTTAATATGCAATTAAGCCCTTCTGCAGGCTCCAATCCAGATCAACAGGAATGCTTAATGTAAGTTTGTATTTTTAGTTTAAAATGTATAGTTAATATCTTTTTAGAATGATTAGAATGATTAGAACTGGAATCATTATTGAATAAAACCTTGTTTTGGAAAACATTAAGATTAACAATGTTAGCTTTAAACATTCTGATATATCTAAATACAATGATAAGAAATTCAACAAACATCGTCAGAACAAATATGTTATATATTGTTTCTTTCAGGAACCCATTTTCTGACCGAGAGACGGATGAATGATGATAATAAATCTATTGATAATGCACATCATTAATGCATAATACTTTTGTTTTGTTTAGCTATCGATATAATGTAATTTTCTTATATAACTGTAGTAGATAAACGGGAAATATACACGGACATTCAAAGTGCCAGGAGAAGTGTAATATTGTGTCGTGTCGTCACGAGATGTCATCAAGTGATTCGGCGTCTCCGGGCATTTCTAGAGACGTATAGACTTATGATTACCTCCCTAGCACGCAATGACATCTTGCTTATATCAAAGGAAGGACACTGGCTTAGACGCCAATTTGTTCTCGAATGTTTCAATTTAAAAATCTTGAATATGATAACCACGTGCACGAGCCTTAAATCATGTTGTTAGATCCCAATAATGCCACAATTGTATCAATCATAATCATTTTATATGTTTATTACAAAACACCGACATTGTTTATCATTTACAATGTATACTACAAACAACTACCCATATAATTGAATTAACATGCTAGGATTACAACAATACAAACAATTTTGTTCGGTCACACATTCATAATAAACATACCCGTATTTTATAGTACGTTTTCGGGTTTAATTTTGTCTCTTGCTGACTGACTTGTAACAAATAAACTACAACTTTTAATTGAGTTCTAATCGCACTGTATACGTAATCAAATTGTATAAGTACTTGTCAATATTATATTGTACACCGGTGCATGCCTATGTGTTCACCAGCCAGATAATAATTGCCCGTTTATCGGAGTCGTTTGTACGAACACATTATAGCAGTAGTAAACCAAGGGACACAGGGAAACATGCAGTGGGTATCAATACAGAACGATACCATAATACGTGCATCATAAATAACACACTGCGCACTGGCCCTTTAGTGTGTGTGAGAGGAGGTGGCAGATATATAGGGTGTGTAATTGTCAACTAATTAACACATGTGGTGTGTTATATCAGGTGTACGTCAGGGTGTCATAACGCTGTCGTAGTCCCATATCTACAGTTTGTGCAATACTTTCCTGATACACAGACACCCAGCTGATCCAGTCGTAGTGACAACATACCTCATTGTCTATTTCCATTCCATTACCTGCATAGCAATACAAGTCTGCCATCGATAGTAACGGTGCATGTGCATTTTTTTTATTGCGAAGTACGATGATTAAAGTGAACGAATGATATACATTATAGATAAAACAGTAGTAAAAGCAGACAAAGATTGGGTAGCACATGATATGTGCACACTTGTAACTGTAGTATTAATAATGATATTGCCTACTAAAATAATTCCAGAACCATCATCCAGACACTAGACACTAGTCTAGTTCAGATATATTTGTGAGCGTTACAAATCTCCATTTGTCTGTTTATAACGTGAGACGATAATGATTTTCTTCAAAATATAGACATTAAATAAACACGCCTACACGAAGAGCTTAACACCTTACGCGTGTGGTCCTGTGTATTGATATTCAATGATGAATAGACCACTTGGTAGCAGAAGTGGGCTGCTCATTTAACGCTAAGCTTTGTTTTTTTCTATCTGCTCAATATAATAAAACGCCAGTTACATGCAATCGTTATATACGAGTACTACACTTACGACGCAACCATTCTAGGAGTGACACACCCGTGTATAATAAACTACTTCAGTTAGGGGTTAACGATCTTAGAATAATATTTTTCTGGTATAAGGAATTTTAAAAGCGTAAGATTATTATAACGAGAAAACAATTTAATTTCATTCGCAATTCTATTTTACGTTTTTAATTCCCTTTTAAACATTAAATAACATTAATGTCACATGATGTTGAAGTATTCGTCCATATTCTACTTATTAATATGCGCGTACATCTTGCTGTCAACTATTACCACCAATAAAGAAGCGCCATTTAGGGATGCAGTGATTGCCGCCACTGTAGTAACGCTATCCAGTGAGTGAGTTTCACATTGACATCAACATTGCCCGTATAGCGGTTATATATTGTGCATGCGGCACATTTGCGAAATAGCCATATCGCCTAATAAACAATTCAATAAAAGCATTCCGGTGGAAACCCTGTAATATTCTCGTCCCATTCGTACCATTAACCTTTGAGAGAACGAGAGCATAACCTATGGCAATATTCAGCTAAAAGACATTGGAAAATCGACCAGGATGTTTCTTCACCTTCTGGCCAAAGACAACAGTTGGGAGCCACGCACTGGCAACAAATCTCCGGCTAAAGCTACGGAATACTTCCAAAGACATTTCACAATTTATAGTTCGCTGCTTGATTACCTTTTACAAAAAGAGTGTTCACATACCAAGGATAATGAAGATTGTTAGGAAAACCAAGTCATCGTTACGGAAAGACGAAATAAATGATGCAATTCATGATAAAAACATTTTTTATATAATATTTGAGTTATTGATAAAATGTATGAAGCGGTTATCATGAACATACTATACAAATATAAAAAATAAAAAATAAAAACAAAACAAAACGCATCTTACAGTGTTGATGTAAGTATTTTAATACAATCAGAAGCAGGTGTTATGATGTGAGATGAATAGTACCGAAGTTGTTATCACAAGGTTGTGGCGTGACAAAACAATCAATAAATCTGGACAGGGAACAACTAAAACCAACACCAACAAAGTTGTAGGCACATGTATCATAGAGAGAGTGTATAGAGGCGTAAAGTGTGAAGCAGAAAATAGCCTGATAACGAGAAAAGTATCGCGTGCAGTGTCACTTAATAGTGTTTTATTTGTCTTTACGATGAAGTACAACATAATAATGAAGACATACGTTGTAACAACATGTATAAACTAGCTTTGGTGGTAACGACATGTCAGATCGTTTAACAGTTTTTAAATGGTCCTGTCGGATTTTGGTAGCCAGCATTACGTACCCATAACATTACTGGGCTATTTATGCTAAACGAATACATACTGCGTTTTTATGTAATTGAATAACTTTCAAAATTTCTATAAAGAGGGACCAAGGTGAAATCTCCTGCAAATGATGATTCATTTGCAAAATTGAAAATCGATTCTATTATGTTCGTAAATGACGCACGTACAAATGATGTTTATAACTTTTCTAAACATGCATTACTTGAGAAGTCCCTGTGTATCCAGTTCAGTGGCAAAAAAGGCGCATTACAGCATATCAGTGTTAACATGCCACATGTACGGGGGCGTGAATATAAAAAAAATAGATAATCATCAAATCTAAAATATATAACGCCATCACTAGGTAAGGAACTACTTCCTCTTTTACTTTCGATTTGGATTTCGAATTAGCTTTTTTGTTTAAACTTCAGAATTATTTTATGTTAGTTAAATCAAAATAAGCCATATCAATCGCCGGATTCACATAAGATTCAATCGAGACACATCAATCCCAAATTACCAGATCCTACTGTCCTTTTTTTTATTCGTCATTGTATGTTGATGCCGTCTATTCTACGTTACATTTGATTATAACACAATTTTAAATCGTGTGGGATGTACCGGGCAAGCTCATTGATATGCCCTATTTGATGATAGAAAATGCTTTATAGTTGTTTATATGTCAAATAATACCGCCAATTCTTATATCAGTACAAGCTCAGATTGATATCGTGTTTGATCATATCAATAGCTCTGTGAATGTGTATTTGTATCGATTAGTGTAGAGCAAGCTATTGTTGCTAGTTTTAATGCTATTGCGATTTCTGTACCCATACTGCCTGATACAATACAGTGTAGATTTGTTTTCCTTTTCAACGTTTGTCCACCTTGTGGTCGAAGTTGACTGAGGTGTTGTGTTCTCTCTCTTGCATCAGGTGATATATGCAACGTATACTAATTCATATTTCAAACTAAATTGTAAAAAAAGGTTTAATACCTGAACCAGTTGTTCTGTCAAACAGATATAATAGTTGTTGTAGGTTTGTGGGAGTTATCTGATCAGTTCTTGACAATTCGGCGTTATACGCAATATATTCTGTAGTTATGAAGGATACTTTTGTAAATCAAATCAGTGTTTTTTCTAGTAAAAGGGCACAACGTCTGTGTTAAGGTTAAACGTATTTATTTATAAGATTTTTAACGTATCACAGCCGCCGTGGCGAGTGTCTGAACACAAGTTTGTCATGGTGATATAATCTGGAAGTCGTAAGCCCATTGACAGGCCAAGTGGTAGGTTTGTCGAACCATACTCGGTAATTCAATTTCCGCAAGTGTACGCTCAACGCCGAGACATGGGGACGAGATTCAATAATTAGATTTCAACCAGATTTAATTTAAAGAGTTACTGAAGGATTTAAAAAAAAAACAGTTATACGTGATGGTGAAACAAGATACTATAGCATTGAACTCGCGTTATCGAATTTACTGTCATAAAATAACAGGAATAGTTCTTGACCAAAGTATATTCCTGCTCTGGAATAATTTATTAATTTACAGTGTAGATATTTCAGCACGAACTTTTTGTTCTCAATAGACCTACAGTATATGAAGAGGGTTACGCGGATATATTTCGTTTAACTTGTGATTAAGTAGATGATACCCGTAAAACATATATCCACGGATGTTTACGGTGAGCCCAGATTAGACTTGAATCGATTGCCACACAGGCATCTTCTACTGTAAGAAGAGGTGCTCCTTAGACAGCAACATAAATAGTCAAAAGGCGAGAACTACCATAGGACACACAGAGCGCTACACTATGTCTGGAATGAAATCAAATTATTTGGAAGATAAAAGACATTTCTTCCAAAATCCAATCCAGTACGGTTGGTCATCCAGTGGCAATAAAAC
This sequence comes from Chlamys rubida, assembly GCA_032359455.1. NCBI lineage: Eukaryota > Metazoa > Mollusca > Bivalvia > Pectinida > Pectinidae > Chlamys > Chlamys rubida. The sequence goes on along the minus strand of JAUMHH010184456.1, from coordinate 6,803 downwards.
CCGGCAGGCATATACATCTTAAGTACAATATAGTATACTTGGAAAAGTGAACTAATTTTGCCAGAACAATAAAACCTCCCTAAATAGGTTTGTTTTACTACACACTGTCACAGCGGCTTAGCACGGGTCTCGATCTTGCCTTTAACAGAACAAACTTTATGACACAATCTTCCGACATATATAACCATTACTTTTTCGATGATAAGCCTTCATACATATAGCGAATCTTCGGCAAAACCCTTCTTATATTTACTCCCAAGACTGGTTGTGGTACTGGACGGAGATATATGTTACTTAAAATCTATATACCTGTACTCAATTCACTTTATGTAAATGTGTTTTGTTAAATTGACTATTTTTCCAATTTTCCCCTGACTTTACTTGCTTGTGTTTGCCTCAAAACTAAAACAACCCTGCATACTATCTCCCTTGACATTTTCCGGGATGCAGACTAACCCCCTCGGTAATATCCGGAACTTTCTTAAAAAGAGTCTATCAGAATATCAAATACCATCTATTCAATTTCTAACTTCTAATATAATAGTTTTTGAGAGAGTTTATGTTCTGTGTATGAATTACATTTTTTTAAACAGTTATCCATGTTGAGGAATAATACGCTAACACATTGTCACACACATCTGCTGTGCGTACTAGTCGTCTCCCGTTTAGATTTGTTGTTTCCTTGGTTTTTGCTGTTTCCGTGTTGTGTCAACGGTTTGTTACACTTTGTATACATTTCTTAACTTTTAATACGTCATCAGAAATTTTGAGATTATTGGTGGCTACTCTGCATATAAATGTAACGAGTTTCTATCAATAATAGTGGCATGATTAAGATAGTTATATGTGTACAGTGTGCCATCAAGTCTTAATATGCACATTTAAACGAGAAAGCATTGGGATAATGGCTTTTTATTACAGAATAACCTTGAAGACAGCTCCCCACCACATAATGTAGAAGTTCATAAAGCAGATCACAACAATTTAATGGATATTTTAAAACAAAGCGGAGTATGTACCAAATAAACCTAATGTATATTGAGAAATAATATGCATTATCCGTTCAATTATTTATATACAGGAGTGGTTTTGATGTGAGCATTGACTGTAAATGGAATATACTGTCTCCCTCTTACCCTCTCTCCATAGTATTTCATGTTATAAAGCTACCTCTCATCAGCATTGTTACCGCCGTGATTTATTGAGCAAATACGTTGTATTAACTACCACAATCGATACGGATTCTTTACATCAAATCTGAAACCATATCTATTTCAAAACAAGGCACCAAATCATTACTCTGTTTATTACATAGGGCTTATATATGTAATGGGTGGATGCATCATGTGCATGCATTACTTGTTATGTTGTAAGCAATGGAGTTTTGATCGTAACTAAGTTATATACTTGCATGTGTATTGTAGAGAATTGGTTTATCAATGTGCGCGTTTGTATACGTACAATATAACGCAGATTTTTGACATGAGTAGATAAAGTATGTCTGGGGATTTAATGGACAGCACCTGGTCTCAAAACTCTGTAGATTAATCAAATGCTAGATCAAAATCAATGCTGAATTTGCCAATATTATTTTCGCTAATGGTCTTTTTGTATGCTGCATTGTTCAAAGCCACGGTGCAGCTACTGCGTAATCAATTCTTCCTTTAAGTCCGTGATGAAAGAGGAATCACATGTTTTGATGAAATCATATAGACATGGTTTCATGCCTCTTCTGACAAAGCATATGCTGAAGAATGTTTTCATTCTTATACAAAAACTGATAATATTTTCAACAAATGCTCCCAAGGTTCGCCGATATCTTGTTATCAAAGCTGCACCGATATTGTGTTAGTCAATGTGCGTCTATATTTTGTTAGTCAAGGTGCGTCGATATTTTGTTAGGCAAGGTGCATCAATATTTTGTTAGCCAAGGTGCGTCGATATTTTGTTAGCCAAGGTTCGTCGATATTTTTGTTAACCAATGTGCGACGATATTTTTGTTAGCCAAGGTGCGACGATATTTTTTGTTAGCAATGCTGCGTCGATGTTCTTTGTTAACCAATGTGCGTCGATATTTTTTTTTAGTCAAGGTGCGACGATATTTTTACGTAGTTAATGATGTTATTAGTTAACATAAGGAGGCGTCTTTTTTATGGACAATGCTCATATTGATAAAACGTCGGTACCATGACCAATCTCAATAGACCAAAATAATACAAATGTGAAGATACATGATGTACATCAGGCATGAATCATTGAAATGTAACAAAGCAGCATGCGATCAGTTTATACATTCCTTTTGCTATTTTTATTAAAAAAACATGTTTGAGAAACGACTGATTTATATTAAGGCGATAGTCGAAAAGAGATCGATACACCAAAATACAACCTCACACGGACAGGGTACGCACGATATGGTCTACTCCCACTATATATATATATAGGTATATGGCTGTGTTATACATGTACAGTGTTATGTTTAGTTATATACATACATGTTCATGTATAGCGTTATGTAAGAGATAAACGTAATACATGCAAACAATAATATCCAATTCAAAATTTCATAATAGATACAGTATACCAAAATGAATTACACTGCAAGATATATGGTATAATAAATTTTGTTGTAATGATAGTTACATGCATATGTGGTATTTTGTTAAATAACATACTTACATATACAGCATTATTTTCCATTATATACATACATGTGTAATTTTGTGTTAAAATGCATTCATACTTGTATGGTGTTATGTTTACTCCACGTCTTTCAAGTGCTTCAAACGCATACATAAACTCGTGCCATTTTTCAAAATGCTTAGTTACATCAAACGTCCCTGCTTCATAAATATCTCAATTCATCATTCATGCAAAAGAGAAGTATTTATATATTATTACTTTAATCCATATTTATTAGTGCAATACAAGTCTTAAATTTACCACTAACCGGAAGTAATGTTTGCATTGTACATTATGTATAAATTCTATTTCTAGGAAACAAAGTATGTCCAACCCTTTATCAAATCACACATTTTATAGCAACTAAATACAATACCACTAGGTATCTGGGAACACAATTACCTAACCCCAACCTTTAAGACAGAAGTGTGGTAACTTAATAGCATATGTGGTCGAATAAACGCTATTGATATAATCTCACATTCCGGATGATACACGATTCTAAAACATCAATGTCATTGTATGTCTCCAGCACAGGACTCTGTACAGAACAATCACCATTTCGGAAGGCCCGAGGGAAGAAAGCTAATGGTTATCTCAGACTATGTCTCAGAAGCATCACCAAATAATGGAGATGCATGTAAACCTTTCCTAAGTTTTTAACAGATTCACTTTTCTGTGAACACAACATCGATTTTATAGACATCTATATATAATATCAATCTTAATGATTCATCGTTTCATGTATCACTTTTCATTGAATGCGCATTAACGCGTGTGGTTTAGATCTAACTTAATAACGTATGCAGGTAAATGACAATAGGATAGTTACACCACAAGAATGATTGTCGGACTATGCAAATTGTGATTATTGGAAATAGATCTGGCAGAACACTCAAGAACTGTAAGTGTATAATAATGATGTGTGTGGATTTAGTGTTTTACGAACATTTATATGATATTTATTTTGCATGATACTTTTTACGTTACATATCATGACTGGGGTTAAGTATGGAAATACAATATTGTATTTGATTAAAAGTCCTTTTTAAGTTCCAGGTAAACATCTTTATCTCCGAAGTATTTAATTGTGAACTGTATCACAAAAAGTTGTTGAACGTGTGCATTGCACATATGCATGCATATTATTTTTAACATATTTTATGACAATAAAGTTATCTCAAACTCAAATGATTTTAGTAGACTCCACGTGTCTGCAGTCAGTGACTTTTCAATCTGCCCCCATCTGAATGGACCAATTTTCTTAATGGAAATATAGCATCAGCATGTCGTTATTTTATCATTGTCACGAACACAAACGCTTGCTGTCAATAGACAAGTTCTTTATAGATGATATTTAACCATCACATTATTCCAAGTACACAGTCCGGCACAGTCATCCGGTCATGTTTTCGAACACCATAGTTCACATGTCCGTACTTAGAATACATATAAGCTGAAAGGAATCAACATGTACCGTTTGTCAGGTCTAAGTATAACAAGTATGTTGGTATCGGAAAGCAACCCATAGAAAGAAAGAACAATCTGTTTCATAGAACGATACAGAAATGCAATTATTGGCCGTTCGGGGACGTACGATTCACTTATCAAGAAATCAGGAGCATTATGCACGGACACCGCCCCTATGTCATGAAGTAATATTCCTGGTGATAGATCTACAGTCCTCGAGAAGTAGCCAAGGTCAAGTGTTCCAAACTAGTGAGATTTGGCGTCTATGTGCCAATAATGGGGTTCGATTTGTATCGGGCTTATGCAAGGGCACGACAGATTGGCTGGCCATTCAGACAGACCAGGTCAAACCTACAACCTCATTTATTCAGATACAAAGACGTTTTTGATAATAAGAAAAGAAAACCGGATGAGATAAAAAGAATGGCGATAAATATATATCATAGATACATGCAATTCATTCCAGTGAAGATGGCTGCGCATATTACAAGGGAAGATTATGAGCAGACACACTTATAGCACTCTTAAATACCAGCCATTTTAATAGATAAAAATGCAATACGTTTTTACATGTTAATTTATATGAAAGATACAAAGAAATCCTTTTAGATCAGGTAGTCAATGTCTCTAAATCAGACATTTCCTTCATATAAATCCTATTACCCGATTTCATTCTTTTATCAAATTGTCCTACCATAACAGCTTTTGTATCTTGCATTGGATCAGCAAAAACATATTATGTTGTCTCTGAATGGAGGTTTAAAAGCTGACAGACAAATTCCCCAGAGTTAAGATTAATGAATGAATAATGACATGAAACTAAAGAAAAATGGAATTTGCAAAGCTCGTTTATTTCATTGACAAATCGGTTTTGTAAAATGAACAGTAGAAACGGAACAAAAGGTCATGGATATAGTGTAAAAGCTATTTTCTCATCAAAATCAGACAGCGTAACACGAGCAGTGCTATAGCAGGGCATCACTGTCTTCTACCGCCGTCTGTTTATGAAGTAGAGAATGCAGAGTCTGGACTGTATACAACTACACAGGGGGATCGATTGGAAATACAACAATTATTTTTGGACGCAAATGAAAACTTATCAAGTGATACTCTGTCGGGAGATAAGTATTCTGTTAAATGTCTGGACTGTATTATGTCGATCACCTCGTAAACTGTATTGCGAATTAAATGTGTGTTCCAATACCTTATGTAATTTTATCATAAGCTGGAACTGCTAGTCCTTAATTCAGGAAACAGAGGTAATTGCTAAGCAGTTTCATATGCATCAACGTCAGAATATTTTCCCCAGGAACATACGCCAGATATGCACGCTATATATAATATATATGTGGGCGATGTAGATTATAACTCCAACTGTAAAAGTATAGTATTTAAATATAATTTTATGAATATGATGAATATCAATACTACAATGTGAGACACTTTATCAATACATCATGTATTATAATGGTATTTTAAAAAAGTGGCGATTCAGTTTATAAGGACTATTAGTTTTATACATCTTACGAAAAATATTGCAACTTAAATTAATACTGAAAGTGTTTAAAGGGATAATGTAATCAAACTTACTTTGCTACTATTGAGGTTTAATACAGAAACAATGAAAAATAAAAAACAAACGCAACACAACATTAAAAAACAAAAAAGTAACGAAATTGAAATCGAATTTAAAAAAATGCATATGTGCGTTCTGACAAAAAAACATAAACGTTCGTTTTCGGAAAATTGAATCTTTTGAAAATTTTAAAGAAAAATATTTTAAAAATTACCGAAACAACGACACCACATATTATCCCCGTTAATGATAGAGAATACAACAATCAAATCAATCTGAGGGATATAAAGAAACTTAAACCATCGATCCTATTCCTGTTAATACACACACACATTAAACCATCGATCTTATTCCTGCAAAACACACACAGTAATCCATCAATCTTATTCCTGAAACACACACATTAATCCATCGATCTTATTCCTGAAAAAACACATATTAAAACATCAATCTTATTCCTGAAAAAACACACACATTAATCCATCGACCTTATTCCTGAAAAAACACACATTAAACCACCAATCTTATTCCTGAAAAAACACACATTAAACCATCGACCTTATTCCTGAAAAAACACACATTAAACCATTGATCTTATTCCTGACAAAACACACATTAATCCATCGGCCTTATTCCTGAAAAAACACACATTAAACCATCGGCCTTATTCCTGAAAAAACACACATTAAACCATCGACCTTATTCCTGAAAAAACACACATTAAACCATCGATCTTATTACTGAACAAACACACATTAATCCATCAATCTTATTCCTGACAAAACACACATTAATCCATCGATCTTATTTCTGAAAAAACACACATTAAACCATCGATCTTATTACTGAACAAACACACACATTAATTCATCGGCCTTATTCCTGAAAAAACGCACATTAAACCATCGATCTTTTTCCCGGAAAAAACACATATTAAACCATCAATCTTAATCCTGAAAAAATACACATTAATCCATCGGCCTTATTCCTGAAAATACACACATTAAACCATCGGCCTTATTCCTGAAAAAACACACATTAAACCATCGATCTTATTCCTGAAAAAACACACACA
>JAUMHH010184434.1:0-14696 GCA_032359455.1 Chlamys rubida | reverse complement strand
TCAATATAATTCCAACACACGTTTGATTTTTTTCATTGTCTTTTGTGTATACTGGCGCTGCATACTTAGCAATGAATAAATTGATTTGAAATGACAAGCAAAAGAATGTATTCTATATTTTATCCTAATACTTGCATATTTTGCAAAGAATTGTTACTCTATTTTACATGTGTATTGTGTAATATTTTTCGAAGGATGTTTAATCCCCGTCCTACCATGATTAGTCCATACTTATTGTTAAATATATGTATATAGAGAATCTTACAGGAGTGTCCATGTCATATTGAATTTTTTAACGAGTTCAATAATTTGATATGACACGAGCTTTTAGGCGAGTGTCATATTGAATTTATTGAACGAGTTTAATATATTTAATATGATATGGACACGAATGTAATATTCTATTTCTCGTATAATATTAATTGTTTGGAAAATATCAAGCACAATTATGTGTTATCAGATTACTCTATATAGGTCACTGTCGTTCCTCACAGTGCAAAGTAGTTCCAGAGGTTTTTTTTAATAACGAACAGTTTTAAATACAGTGAATTTAATAATAACAAAATTCATATTTATTTCACATAACAATAAATGTATTGTATGGCAAAGTTGATAAAAGAAGTAGTGGCGTAGGAATATGTTCCAGTGATTTTTACCTATACATGTAGTAACATGCAATAATTACATACATAGATACCTATTTTTAAAGCATTTCCCATCTCAATTTCCGGTTCCTTATCTCATGTTGTCAGATCAGTGTTGGGTCAGAGAGGGACTTTTGCGAAGTTTATTTCTTCGTTTCAGTCTGCCAATTCAAACTACATGGGTGACCTAGGATTGAGTGTGAGACTTGAACATATCTGTAAAATATATCCTTTTTGTTGTTAATTTATTTATTTTAATATATATATATATATGACATAAAATTTCTTTTTCTAAAAATAAAGACAACATCAACAAACAGCGTTTGTCTGTAGGCATGAGCGCTTTCATGCTTACTCTACAGATGTTTAACCCTTTCACCACTAGATAACTTGAGTAAATTGATTGGTTGTAAGTTTCAATTGTTTCAATAGATGATATCGCGACCAGTGGAACTCTTCAAATAGGAGGGGATTAAACTGTACTCGCTGGGGCAACGGATATAAACAACATGGCAGCGCCAAAACATTCAGATACGAATTTCTGCGAACTTCCATGTAGTGAATTGGGTAATATTTTAAAGTCAAAAGGTATCACCTACTCCAAATAAGAAAAAGGGGGAGCTAATCCACCTATGATAGCAAGCAGACATGTTAAATTGGCCAGATATTGAAAAAGAGGACGAAGCTAAAGCGTCAGTTGTGACGGGTCGCCAGCGGCGTACTGAGTATCGTGTGTTACCTTTATGTAAATGAAAAGGACTTAAGTCTAAGACAAAATTTGAACTTAAGTTTGAAGTTTTGACTTAGCTATGACCAAAATCATAAGTGGATCATGAAACGTGCTAAGCAAAATCTTAGCTGAGACTGAACTTACGTCACAGACTTACGCACTGGAGTCAAAATGGCGGCTTTTTACATTTCAAGGCTGCATGAAAATTGTTGTTTTACACAAATAAATACCATAAATATTGATCATGTTATAAAAAGGATCTTACACTCGTTTCCATCGCCAGAGGCTCGCTAAATTGAAACATTCTTGGACTCGTTTCATAAATCTCATATGAAATGGAAACTCGTGTAAGATCCTATATGTATGTTAGTATGACTTTATTAGTATGACCTTGTACGTTAGTATCACTTTTATGTTAGCATGACCTTGTAAGTTATTATGACCTTGTATGTAAGTATCATACTGTGTATGTTATAACTTTAATGTCCTTATCTTTCCAGTGGATTCGTCTTACAGTAGTGGAAGCTCGAAAATCCCAGCGAAACATCCATCCACCTAAGGACAGTAATCAAGGGCCGAAACAACTCAACAAGGGAAAATATTAATAAAGAGCAATAGAAAAAGCCCGAAGCCAAACGATGAAAATAAAACCTCTAGTGGGCTGATGATGTGGCATACAAAGTAAGCTTCTGACAGAACGAAGGGGGAACAACCACAGACCGTGTCACCACAACAGGACTCGGAGAAGAGAGGGCATCGGAAACAGATACCAAAGATCCATAATAGAAGTCAGTAATGCTTGAACAAAGGCTTCCGAACTGGATACAGACTTGGAGGTAAAAACAGGAGCGTATCCACCAGCAGAAATGATAACAGCTCGAAAACCAGGCTTGCCTCAGCCATATTATAGATCTCAGAAGTAGAGAAGAAGAGTCCTCCCGAAACATCTGAAGCACCCTGCAGACCAGACTGAACTGGAGAAATACGTATTCATTCAACCCATTCCAATCCAGAGAGAGAGAGAGAGAGAGCATCTTCAGCCCAAGCCTTTGGAACCGGGTCAGGCGAGACAAAGATTGGCAACTACATTGTTCAGAGCTGTGGCAAACCTATCTATGTTAGGTCCGTTCCAAGACTATCAAAATTCCTGGAAAACCGAGTTTCAGCTGCCATTGACTTGGGTAGTCAAGTGTATCTCCTGACAGAGTAGGGAATCCAAACGGCCAGAGCACAAAGAACGTGTGATCTGTCGACAACTGTAGAGTTTTCCGTTGCCAGACAGATGACTTGCGACTGCAGAAGAGATTGCAGAGCCAACAAGACTGCTCTCATCACCAGAACATTGATGTGTTTTGAGAGTTAGGGAGGCATCCCTTACTGTCAGTGTACATGGTCAGGTGGGACTTGACTTACGAAGAGTAGCAAGGACATTGTCTGGATGAGTCCACCAAAAACCAAAGTCATTCACCTACTGGATTAAGGGAAGTATCGCTTTTCAACCCTTCGAAGCAGGACCCCAGTTTGCAAGAAAGAACATATACAATGGCCAGATGTGAGGACGTCCCAGAGGAACCACATATGCAAGGAAGTTGATGTACCCCAGGAGGAACCAGCGCATCTAAACCCGAGACATGTTCATGAAACCAAGAGCCAAGTCTTAAGACTTCTAAAACGTGTCCTCCTGTGACAGAACGCTGCCCAGAGTTGTTTTGAAACGGTAACTCAGGTCCACAAGTGATGAGAACGAGTGACCTCCTAGAGGGAATGAAAACTGCATCAAACAAAAGTTTTGGGACCAAGCGGTTATCCTGTACCAACGAATTCCTGACCATCCACAACATGAAGTAATCGTCGAAGTAGACGTGAACATATATGCTCAAAGAGTGCAGGAAACTCACAATGGCCTGAAGCAGCCGGGTGAAAGCAAACAAGGGGAGAAGTGGTAACCCGAGAAAGACATGGCCCAGAACTGGCAGACTTCGCCGTCGCAAGTGAAACGGAGGAACTTCCGCGTCGAACTCTCGATGGCGATTTGAACGAAGACTTTTCTTCAGATCGATTAAAGTTGCCCACATTCCTTCCCCAATGGAGGCGACAATGCACCGTGGGGTCTCCATCTTGAAGTGCGGAGAATCTACGTGCTTAGTGAAAGCGCTTAAATCGATAATCGGACGCCAAGCCCCGACTTCTTCCGAACCAGAAACATTCTGGAGTAGGAGGGAGGTGTACATTCCGATATAAGCACCTCCTCGACCACGACCTTGTGAAGCATACTCCGTATTTTCTCCTTCAAAGCTACAGTCTTTTCTGGATCCTCCGACACCACAAAAACGCCCAGCTGTCTTTGGTAAGTTTTCTCCATTGAGGAAGAAAGGAAGCATTACGAAAACATTTAAAATCCCGACTGTCAGCAAATAAGCTACAGTCCCGACTGTAACTAATTAAAGTACAGTCCCAACTGTTATAAACTAAATTACTAAAAGCCCCAATTGCCGTTAAATAAACTACTAAAAGTATGGATTTACACTTATTAAACTACTAAAAGGTTGGACTTCTACCAATCAACCGCTTGACACAGTAAACACTCCCGTGCGATGTCGCACGCCTCTGTGATATACATGTAGCCTGGTGTTAACCAAACACAACTCTGTGGCTGTCATTATTGCTGATGAAGAGATAATGATGTGGCAGGCAGAACCCAAGGGAGTCATCTGCGTATTGTACAACCATTGGTCAAATATTGAATCTCTGTGACAGCGTGCGCCACAACGACAGACAGTGGTATAATGTTTTATTAAATTGAAATAGCTTGTAGAAAGCACGCACAATCGGGAGTATGCGTAAATATAATTAAGTTAGAAACAGTAAAATAATACAACATTTTTTTATAAATCAAATAATTATTAAACAATGTTGTAAGTATCATATTATACAGGTAAATCAATCAATTTTCTCTCTTCATCGTCAAATCTTTTCTCTTCATCATTTGATATTCTTTCTTCATCATTTAACCTTATCTCTTCATCATTAAACGTTCTCTCTTCATCATTTGACCTTCTATCTTGTTCATTTAACATTCTCTTTTATTCAATCTTCTCATTTCATCTCTTTACCTTCTATTTTCATCATTGAATATTCTCTCTACATCATTTAATATTTTCTCTTCGTCATTTAACCTTCTATTTGTATCATCTAATCTGCTCCCGTAATCATTTAATCGTCACTGTTCATCATTTAATCTTTTCCCTTCATCATTTTATCTGTTCTCTTCATCATAAAAACTTCTCTTTGCATAACGTTATGTCTTCTTTTCATCATATAATGTTTTCTCTTCGTCATTTTATCTTCTCTCTTCATCCTTTAACTTTCTTTCTCCATCATTTAATCTTCTCTCTTCATCATTCAATCTTCTCTCTTCATCATTTCACCTTCTCCGTTGATCATTTAATCATCTCTCTTCGTCATTTTACCTTCTCTCTTCATCATTTAATCTTCTCACTTCATCATTTAATATTCTTTCTTCATCATTTCAACTTCTCTCTTCATCATTTTACCTTCTCTCTCCATCAATTAATCTTCTCTCTTCATCATTTCACCTTCTCTCTTAATCATTTAAACTTCTTTCTTCATCATTTAACCTTTTTTTACCTTTTGCATATTTATAACTCGTTATTATAGAATTCTAAAACAACCGTTACTTAAGTTGTTAGAATACGACGTCCTGGTAAAAATGTCCTTACATCGTTGTTTAGATAGTATGGTTTAAACAAACGGACTGAAAGGAAATAATTTTATTTCTTTAAGTACGTACTGTAACATTTTAGTAATAAGCAACAAGCAAGCGCTCCTACCGGACTTCATACTTTCCAGATACATCACGATATCGGTAGGTGGCTGGATCTCACAACCAAATCAACGGATAGCAGTTAGTTTTGAAGAACGCTCATCGGGATGCGAAAATTAACTTCATCCCGCAAACGGCATGATACTGCAAGATCAGCTAATTGAATCAATGTTTGTCAGAATGGAAAAGGAAGCGCAGTAAAGGGACGTGGACTGTGGGCGTTGGTCTGACGGCATGTTACGTCGACACACAGACAAACGTAATGCATTTTCAATCAATCACAATATCCCAGAGCTAAGAAAACCTCATCGCTCCAAATTTCTCCGCGGGGTGTTCCCGATTCTTATATCGTGGTGAGAGATGCACTCAAAACTGTAATTATTTACGCAAGTTACCTGTTTCTAGCACTGGAATATATCCAAAGCTGTTTTTAATTCTTAAAGGACTAAACAAGTAGCTCCTGATGTTGCAGGGGATCGACAAACACCGTTCCTCCCTCCGTGTTAATTGATAATAAATACCTCGAGCTGGTAATAATACAATTCCAATATTGGGTTAATATTTTTTTCTGTAAAATTTATGTTGTTTAAAGTCGCCCATTAAATATGAAATGTGTTCCATAAAATTGAAGCAATAGCTAGTATTCTATATTTCTGTAATAAACTGAATTAAAAAGCAATTCAGGTCGCTGTTCATGAATGTCCATGGCTTAAGCAGAGTTCCAAAACTTACAGCAAAGTATTGTTGGGGAGGGTGGTATTCATAGCGGAGGTAAGAGTGTATCTATCATAAATGTACGTACATGTATACCGAGGCGGTACCCAAATAAACTTTCAGTATATTTACTTTTGATAAAAAACTTGACAGGTTTTAGGATGCAGTAAAACTTAATTTTGTGATTTTAAAATAAATCCCAAAGCTTTAAAATGATTTGATCAATTTGAAAATGATGCTAAAAATTAATTCCGCGTAAAACAGTCAGTATGAAGTCCTTCTGGAGAACACCTGAACTCTATTACAACGTGCGTAGATATATACATCACCAAGGGGCTTAATCAGAACTAATTCATATGTGTCATGAGGTTATCTTTATATAGATTCTTAAAGATGTATGATATGTATGTTCAAAAGTACTTCTGAGTAGAATACAGGTCACCGAATATACCAAACAAGTAAAATATAAAGGTAAAAGAAATTTCAAAAACCAATCAAAATATCTGGAAGGAAGAAATCATGATTAAAGTCAATGTTGATTTTCAAACATTGTTCATAGTTTTAGGTCACAAAAAATGAAAACACTCTTATGCAAGGGAGGGAGAGATTGTTTGTCTCGTGTGAGCGTGCAGGGGGATAATGCAGGCCAATTATCTTTTAATGTTTCCGAGCTGGAAGTGTGAAGTAACATCAGTCAAGGATCACGGGTTCCAAAATTCCGGAAAAGTCGCTATTTTTCGGGATATTAATAAAGAGTGATAATTTAATTGCTTAAACAAATCTGTATTACAGCTGTTTTTCAATTAATTAAACGGTCAGGTATGATAAAAACATCAAAAGGAATCAAAATGGAATGGATAACACTTTAATTTTATTTGTACCACAGACCTTCAGTAAATCAATTTTTCTTTTTGAAATCAAATCACAGACTGTGCTTCCGGTTATGCTTCAATGAGGTCAATCAACAAAAAAGACCGAGACAATCCGAGTGGCGACATATAAGTTGTGAGACAATCTGCAAGTATAGACGTGTCCCTAGTAATTGGGGCTAGATACGTTTTATAATTATCATTGTGGTTATATCATACGACACAGACATTCTCGGGATTTTTTTAAAGATTCAAAACAAGAAGTAATCAATACGTAATATGTTGGTAAGGTGTGGGTTGTGATGGCTTATACATGTATCTGTACGGCTAACGTCATAACATACTGTCACATACGAAATAAAACTCAGGACGTGGACGAGTATTGACGTCACATTAATAATAATGAATCACTTCCTAATATCAGACAACAAAGTGAACCTGGGGCACCTGCCCAATATACCTGTCATTAATATTCACATTTCAAATCACATTTCCTAATTAGTAGTTCAGGTAATGTCAGTTGATTGATTACTATGCCTCCATATTTTTTATTCTAGTTATGTTAATTTCATTAATTAAGCTAATACAATTTTCATAGTAATTAAATTATTGTTTGTACCTTAATGAAAACTCTTTCAAATGTATGTTACTATTTTTTTTACCTATTAACTACTATTTTTAGTTTAAAGATTGCAATTATTTTTTTATTTGCAGTTTTAAATTTTAATTTCCAAAGAGTCGTGCATCAGTACATCACGAGACATTAGGGAGAAGATAACCAGTCTTTGTGAGGCCAAGACGTGTACGTTAATCTACTGCTAAAGTCAATGTCATAATGACGCTTACACATACATATCACTCATTCTCGGCTAAGACGCTCCAGCACTTTTCTCTCCCGTGTAGATGCCTGTTTATCAGGACTTCGACAAGGAATAAGGCAATATAGCTGTAGAACAAATATGGCATGTTTGTAACCTTTTGACAATTGCAATTCACTAACAAAAACATATATTTTTGAATCCAGACTTGCAAGCTTTATGGAAGAACCTTCTAAATGAGAACGGGTAGAGCAGTTCTCATTCGGTACATTAAATATGAAGAAATATGCAGAACTCTTTTCATTAAGTTAAAAAAAAAGTGATAAAACATTATACGATTAATTTCTTATAAGTCTTGCTACTGCAAAAACATATCAATTTCATGTGGACGCTAGTATTATCTTACGCAAGCGGACCACCGATCCCGCCTATCTTTACGGAAGCGGACAACTGATCCCGCCTAACTTTACGGAAGCGGACCACCGATCCCACCTATCTTTACGGAAGCGGGCCACCGATCCCGCCTATATTTACGGAAGCGGGCCACCGATCCCGCCTATGTTTACGGAAGCGGATCACCGATCCCGCCTATATTTACGGAAGCGGACCAGCGATCTCACCTATCTTTACGGAAGCGAACCACCGACCACACGTTCCTTTACGGAAGCGAACCACCGATCATTAACGTTGGATGCGGACGGTGCTCTGGAAATTTCACTTTTGTAGTTATAGATGATGACTTAGAAAAACAAAACAATTGACGGTTCTGAAAGCGGTGTTTCCAAACATAGTGAGATTCTGGGAAATCGGTACTACCACTTCTCACTCGACAGGAGGCTCTACACAAAACTATCGTCACTGAATCGACCGAAACGAGTAGTGTTTACTTTACTCGTGCACTTTTTAGACCCAGCACCCGAATTTCCTCTAACCATATTTTAACAGTTCTCTAATATTTGTCCACCAGTACACTCTTTTCACCAAAGTATGACACGATTTATTAAATATCCACACGAGCGCTAATACATAACCTTTTGACCATAGCTCCATTGCAATTATTAAATAAAAATAACGCTGTTGGTAACATTCCTAGATTTTGGAACATACGCTGTGTAGCGGACATTATCCAAACTGGCGGACATTAGTTCAATTTGTGGAAGATTACTCATACTCTCTAGTTTATAAGCAAGGATGGGTGGTGCGGGAACTCAACGCTTATAGTACAATGTATTTTTTATTTGTTTTTCCAGCTGAATAATTGGAATTCCGCGTTTGTTCGGATATCATAGGAATAGATACATAAGGCATTTCTCCAAGTTCATCATGGAAGATAAAATCTTGTCTAATTAGAGGCTATTTCATTTGAAGAAAAAAATCAAACGAATTTGACACAATTGCACGTTATTACAATAGCCGCCCTCTCCCAAATAACAATATATTACAGTAGATAATTCCATAATTTCTAAATAAAAGAAAAAGAAATCCACGTTTTTACTTAAATTCCTACCAAACGTGTAATAAAATCGTACGTTTTTTTAATCATCACTTACACTTTTTTGATGACGTAAGCAATGCCAGACTGACATGGACAGGGAGACACACGAGCTAACGCGTCAACAATGTAGGTAAGCGTCTGACAAATGCGCTGCCTACAAACCTGTACCATAAATTGACCGCAGAGGACACTCGTTATATGAGTTTCTGACGCTGACAAGGTCGGAGACGGGGGCACAAGTGCAGACAGTTTAGATCCAGGTTGACAGCCGACGACCCCCGGAGCAGTAGACGAGGTAATGGGGAGGGGGAGCGTTGTGAAATTTCTTAAATACTTCGTAGATTAAACTTAATCATGCAAAATTAACATTAGCCTAGCGCAGTATGCACGATTCACTCAAGTCATCTTCAAAATATGAAGGATTCGTTTCAAACAAGCGCATTTTAACTAAGTAGATCAAGTGCAGATGTATATCTTTAAATTCTGTAAACTCCAGATTCACTCTAAGAAACTCCGAAAATTACACGCTACCCAATAACCGACTGGAAATAACAAACAACTCCTACTTCCCAGCTACTATAAGACTCTGGAACCGTTTAGATACTAACATTAGACAGTTAGGAACTTTTAGCACGTTTAGAGATACTCTTCGTAAAAAACACGTTTCAAATTTTTCACATCTCTTTCTCTTTGGTGACAGGAAAACTAACATCTTACACTGTAGATTAAGAAACAAATCAAGTTCTCTTAAACACGATCTATTCAGAGTGAACATTATTAATGAACAACGTTGTGAATGCGGTTTTTACTGTGAAGATGCAAACCATTATTTTTTTAACTGTAATCTCTATGCCCGACAACGCGTTGAACTTTTCAGGAATTTGAATGCATACATTCCACTCAGCCTACAAACCTTGATGTTTGGTGATTCAAACTTATCTAATAATGATAATGAACAAATTTTTAATTATGCTCAGAAAAACATTGACAATACGAAAAGATTCTAACACCCCCCATTTCCTATACAATACCGCTACAGTTACAACCGTCATTGTCACCGGGTCACATTTCCTTATACAATACCGTTACAGTTACAACCGTCAGTGTCACATTTCCCTATACAAACCGTGTCTATATTTAACAAACAGTACATTTATGTCATGATGCACCTATAGTATACTGTTGAAGTCATAGGTCACAGTGAGGTCATGCTAACCTTCTTCTTGCACTATGCCATCCCTAGATGTCATTGTACACCAAGTATGCTTACTCCAGGCGAAATAGTATAGAAGATATGTCCCGGACAAACATTTTCAAAAGTAAAGGTCAAAGGTGAATTCATAGGTCACAGTGACCTAAGTCTTGTACTCTGCACTATGCCATCCCTAGATGCCATTGTACACCAAATCTGGTTATTCCACGTGAAATAGTATAGAAGATATGCCCAAGACAAACTTTTTCAAAAGTTAAGGTTAAAGGTCAGAACATAGGTTAAAGTGAGGTCATAGTCACCTAATTCTTGCACTCTGCACTCTGCACTCCACCATCCTAAGATGTCCTTGTACACCAAATCTGGTTACTCCACGTGAAATAGTATAGAAGATATGCCCCAGACACACTTTTTCAAAAGTTAAGGTCAAAGGTCAAAGCATAAGTCAAAGTGAGGTCAAAGTGAGGTCATAGTCACCTAATTCTTGCACTCTGCCATCCCAAGATGTCCTTGTACACCAGATCTGGTTACTCCACGTGAAATAGTATAGAAGATATACCCTGGACAAACTTCTTGGACGGAAGGATGGACAGACGGAGTGCAACCGATGGGGGACTAATAACAGCTTATTGTTTCTGCTTTACATCTTTAACCCTTATCTTTGGGTTTTGTTTTATATTTATTGTTAACCTTCCCAAGAAATCTGCCATGTCAGAACTCGTGACATTTTGTAGTCATTGGCTTGGTTTTATTTATTATACGTTATTCAATTGAATCATACCGACCCAGATTCCTATCCATTCCTGTTCATATTACATGTAGCAGGGCACATGATCATCTTCTTGTTAAACAACTGTTGGAGGCAGTATTAACCACTAACAGGCTGGCAGTATTAACCACTAACAGCTGGCTGAGGCAGTATTAACCACTAACAGGCTGAGGCAGTATTAACCACTAACAGGCTGGCAGTATTAACCACTAACAGGCTGGCAGTATTAACCACTAACAGGCTGAGGCAGTATTAACCACTAACAGGCTGAGGCAGAACCAACCGCATTAGATTTTGAGTCAATATCAGCGTTGTTCAAACAAACAGCACAGCCAGAATTACAGGTAAACTTTTGTTCTGTTGTTAAATCAACTACATGTTATTAATATATTTTTCTTCAATTGAGCTAATTAATAATAATACGGTAAAATCAGATAATTTAACGTAACATGTTTATTAAGTCAATAAATAATTTGACAAATCAATAACAAATATGTAAAAAGATTATAATGTACGGCTGAATATACAAATGGCACCTGCTTAAAATTAGCTTATTGATACATCGAAATTATTGTGATATCATTAATTATTCGTTCATTAGCATGAAATTATTGTGACATAATTAATTATTCGTTCATTAGCATAACCATACAGACGATTACAGTTCAAAATGCATCAAAATAATTTATGCATTAGTCAGTTTTAATTTGAAATGAAAAACAAGTTATAATTATTAAGCTTTCATTTCAGTCCTCTTATAGCGAGATGAAAAGAAATCTCACGGATGAGCTTCACATAGACCTCATAGGAAATGGAATCGAATTCCAAGATCTTTAAAACAGTAACATTGGCCGAACTGTTCGCTATAATGTGATAACAAATGGACTTTGGGCATGAACTGCTCACTCAAATTTTCCCTTTGCCCATAACGCATTATCTTCAATTAATTACGCGAGCTCATGATTAAAGCATGACAGTAATTTTCATATAAGTTCATAGAGCATACTTTCATTTCTGTAGGATAGATCTAAAAATATATTCCCCACATCAGGCCAAATTAAGGTATCAGTCCTAGAGGCCACCAAACCATTTAAAATTGAATTGTCTCAACCAAGGGATGTTTCAAATACTCAGTGTAGGAATTTCCTTAATTTCAGCAACGTTTGTGAAACGTACTAGAATATTAAAAATATACAGCATACTACATATAGTGGTATTATGTAAAGGGGGACATTCATACTAGGCGAAATATGGGTTTGTCAGTGAAGGGTTCTGTAATATTAATAATGACAATGGTGACATTGACCTTCGTCACACCATCCTCAAACACAAACTCATTCCTAGTTAAGAAATCTTCACCGTGGTCCTTAACCCTTTCACCACTGTAGACCATAATGGACTCATCCATATCAATGCATGGTAGAGTCTACTAAAGTTACATAGGGGTGAAAGGGTTAATTTCAATAGGGTACAGCTTATACCAAAATGTAACAAGATTAAACAGTCTTAGTCCACAAGGTGCCAACCAGAAATCATAACTTTCATCAATGACCATGACCTATTGCCTTGAATTCCATTACTGTATTTGACCGCAAATAAGCCCCCACCCCTAGTGAAAAAACATAGACCAAAAGTAGGGAGGGGGCTTAATTGCGAGTACCCCCCTGTTCACAATTGTACGCCATCTTGGATGTACCACTGTCTTGATCTATGACCACACTAAATATCGTGTAGTGTAGAATATTTTATAACTGTCACCAAAAGTTGATTAGTTGATGGTGCTGTTATTTTTCTAAACTTATTTTCTATTATCAATTGGTCTCGATAATTCAATTGATCAAACACCATTTTTATAAATTCTTATTGATAAGTCAATCAGTACTCTTTAAGACACAATACCATTATTCAGAGGTGTAAAAAAATTCAATAGCATTTGTTCTAGCATTTGTTCTTATGTAACGGTCAATTGTTATACAAATTGAGATTAGATAAGCGGCATTTGCAACTATCATGCCTGCAAGTCGGCCAAATCAATATTATACCTCTTGTCACGATTGAAATTACTTCAAAATTTGTTTATATTTCTTGATAAATATCCATTAAAAGGAATTCTGATAGACATATGACACATGTTTAATGACTACTGTAAATCTTAGTCGCCGGCAAGGTAAGCTAAAAATGGTTTGTAGATTTTACATTACAACTTTCATCAGTAATATCGTAGTCACTTGTTCTGTAAAATGTGTTTTGACTTCCATTTGTTCTTTTAAATAACCAACATTTCATGTCATCCTTCCTTTTAGGAAATTGCAATACTTCAGGATGTTAATTTTAGTAAATACGGTAAAATACACAGTCTTGGTATAGAAATATAAAATACAATTTACAATTGTATTCATATCAGTCCCTAGTTTTACCAATGTCTTATACGTTAGAGAATTCTATTAATACGTTTTTACCATTTCTAAGTTGAGGAAAAGATACTGCTGCTATTATATATTTTTTCCTAAACTCCAGCGATCTTTCTCAATGGAAGAAAATACTCTGTGTAGAATTTCCTTAATTTCAACAACGTTTGTGAAACTAGGGATTGTACTGCTCTGTATTCAATAAATGCTATTAACAGCTACTGCCTGTCAGAACATTTTCGCTGTTGTTTAACTTTCTTTTGTTTTGCCCTCCGTAATGACGGTAAATTGATCTTGACAACGAATATGAAGAAGACAGTACATTACATAAAGTCATATCAGGTAAAGGGTAAAACTCATATTGGCAAATAGGGATTTCACAGCGAAGTGCCTGTTAAACAGGCATAGTAAATCTGCACACTGTAGAAAAAATCACACAATTACATGATCAATAATTATTCAATTGCATGGATTTTTTTTTTTTTAAAAACATGAAAATATAGATAAGGGAAGGATCAAAACTGAAAAGAGAAATGAACAAAGAGGTATAGAGGTGAATACATCTTAACCCTTTCACCACTGTAGACCATAATGGACTCATCCAAATAAATGCATGGTAGAGTCTACTAAAGTTACATAGGGGTGAAAGGGTTAAAAACATAACTATTAGGTATTGCACCAGAAAACATCACTCTTCCTCATCTCATGTTCAGTAAACATCGGCTAGTAGTATATTATTTTGACATCACATGTAATACAATACAATTATGTACCTTGGAAGCATAAGGATTTAACAAGAGGCCCAGAGGGCCTGTATCGTTCACCTGGATATATGAGCGATAATGGCAAAATATTCTCCAAGAAAGATCCCAGGGAAAGGGCCAGACCCCAAGGACAATCCCTGTAGAATATCTGTATTAGATTTTTCAGGCCTAGCAGTAGGGTTGTGGCCAGACCCCAGGGTCAATTCGAATATCATGACTGCATTCATCTCTTAACGCCCAGCAATTGTTTATGTAGTTTTGGGGTGAGGATATCAACCATTTCAAAGTTACGACTCAGGGGTTAAGTCTGTAAGAATTGCACCTGCTGCCCCCATTGCATGATCGTAAGAGGCTACTAAATTTGGGATCTTATCTTTTCTCTTCTTTCTAAACAACTTTCTTCTTCCTAATGCCTCCCTTGACAATGCCTC
>JAUMHH010184433.1:0-24386 GCA_032359455.1 Chlamys rubida | reverse complement strand
AAGAGTAGCCTCTAAACCAGCCTACAGAATTAAAGAGTAGCCTCTAAACCAGCCTACAGAATTAAAGAGTAGCCTCTGTAAACCAGCCTACAGAATTAAAGAGTAGCCTCTAAACCAGCCTACATAATTAAAGAGTAGCCGCTGAGGCAAAAAAGGAACACACATAATACCTGCCTGATAAGCAGAGGCGGGCAAAACTTACATTAAGGCAGGAAAATCTTACCCTGAATTACTGGGATAGGTCGCAGAATTACGGTATATTCTTACTAAATATAACTACTAAAATGGCTATGATTCGCTCACTATAACGAGCTGGGGCACCAGATCCTTCAGAAGTAGAGTGGAATCAAACGAATCACTTAACTTGTTTAAAAACAGCAGATAAACATATGACCCAAGTTGCAGTTCAATACAGTTTTAGAAGATGACGTAAGACATACACATGTTATCGCTCATATGGAATTTTTATGCCAAAAGTGAATGCATTACGTTACAACATACAGCTGTTTCGTCCTTCTAGGACTCATCGGTGATGCTAGTGGCCAAAAGGCGAAAATCCAGAATGGTCTAAACTACTTTTGAAAGAGAAGGAGAGGGACATATAATCCCATAATAGTATAAATTTTGAAATTAGTACTGGTTAATTTCAAATTAATAGATAAAGTTTGTATATATTGAACACTGCTACTACTCCAAAAAGATACCCGAGGTCATCAAGATTACGAAAACGTTGGGAACTAAGAAATTCACCAGCACAGTCTCCCACCTTGTATTAGTAAAGATGAACGTAATAATTAATAGCAAACAAACATAGCAACTTACTCACTTCTCCACGATGGATCAAAAACCCTATGTACAATCATTTATTCAGCATCAAAATGTCGTTCCGACTTTTCGTTTGACAATATTCTACATAGCTGAGTTAATGGCTGTGAAAATCTCACCTATATAGAAATACCATGGTCTCAGCCTACCACACGTAACAATAGCAATCGACCCAAACTACAGATATCATTATACGTAATGACAGAACCAACAAGCTAGCAAATGACACTCGAATAGATATAATACGTCTAAATATAGATTCAAATATTACATAGGCCATTGGTATAATCAGCCCCAAAACGCCGATGAAGGTTGGTCGAAATTTATCTAAGAACAATTGCTGGCAATGTCAAAGTTAAGACCCAACGATACAGTGATGATAAGGTAGAGAATACGTTTCTAACGAAAATTTACTAAACATTAATAGAATATAAACAAACTTAATGTCATGACAGTCCAAATAACGGATAATTGTAAACAGTATAACAGGTAATTGTTTTAATTCTACTAGGAGTTTTAGACAAAATCTTGAAGAAATCATATCGTCTCCAAGAAAAAATTAGAGTTTGATTTGGGTTGATCCTTAGTGCCAGGAGTGATTCTAGAACAACCAATTATCAATTAATCTAAAAAAGTAAATATGCTTATTAATAAAAGCCAGCAAGCTTGCAAATGGCGCTCTCGAGACGGTTATTATTGATTTAACTAAAGATTTAACTTTGATATGGGTTATTAGTAAAAATAAATTCAGAAAAATTACAAAAACGTGACTATTGAACATTTTTCACAGAACTATTGAGACCATTGTCAAAACTTAGGTCTAATGTAATAGCTATAAAATAGAGGACACTGCCCTCTCACCTGACTTGGCTAAGGTAAACTTAATGGCAGATACATCCTGTCTATCCAAATTGAAGTAACCAAAAACCTTAGACCACATATTATTTCAATAAAAAACTGTAAAGGTAGTCATGGAACAGTTTTACAAGAAAAAAACGAGAGCTTAGAAAAAATCAAAATACCAAATTCTTATCATACCTACTCAAACCCCATGCAAAACAGATATACGACCCCATACCCAGTTATGTCCGATTCTGTACTGGCTGACATGTCGTCTTTTTTCTGTTAATTCCATTTGCTGAATATAATGCGTTAAGTTAAATTTATGGCTGGCAATACCAAACATCGATATGATCTTAAAAAGAACAATAGCTATTTACAAGAATTGCCAGAAGAATATCTTCGAATCTTAGTGTAGGAAATGTACGTCTGACTCCTTTATATTGACACACCATAATGGCGGTGAAAACAACAACTTTGGAATTACAACCTTGTGCGTGTTGTCTTCACTTCCTCAGGTAGTATAAATAACCGCCGTAGTGTAAGTTGCTTTTCACATGTGTTTCAAAAACATTTGCAATGGATATCTGTTTCGTAGTAGCATACATATGTTTCACTAGAAAAACCGTAAAATATTCCAAAACTGACATTTTTTTCAATGTGGTGACTGCTCATAATAGTTATGTTCGTAGGATTTCGAACTAAAATTTCTGTCAATAGTCGTAATATTTCATTAAAAATATCTCCATTGACATATTTACATATTAAAGCAATTGATATGCTTCAGAATGTCGGGCACACATCAAATGAATAATAAATATTCATTTCGCCATATAAACAAAATTCTCGTGTTATTGAATGTACATATAATTCTGGCATCATTATCCTGATCCTGGCCTAGTAAAGTAGCATGCATTGATACAAACTAAATCAATATGAAAACAAAGCACTAAAACATGATATCCGTGAACATATTCAGGTAATTGTAAATAAGCAATATAAAACGTTATGCTTTTATATTGAAATATATTACGTAATTTTCGTTAGTTATATCTGATGTCAAAGTCCGAAACACTTGTCCCAAGATTCTAAATCAAAAAACCAATATATGAAATGACAGAACGACAATGTAACTATTTTTTCCTTTATTTAATTCCCATGTAGATTATTTCCCGCACATTTCTATAAATAAGGTTTTAAATTATTAATCGAACGCAAAATGGTTTCACTTTCATTTGACATAGTTAAGACTCCAATCGCAAAGTTATCATAAACTACGATAAACAACTCGTAAAATCTGCACTTTGTTCGTAAATCTGTAATGAAAAATGCTTTTCAGATCACATGAATAATCATAAAAGGGGAGATGAAAGTAAAGAGAGACAGCTATCAATCAGGGTTTACGAAAGAGATACGTAACATGGCCTTAAAACTATTACTGAAATACAAGTCGTAGCAAAATAAAGTTTATCTCGACGGTGGAAACAATAGATCATACGATAGACATTTTTATACAAACACAAAAAGATACATTACCTGGAACACGTGTTAAATAACTATCAAGACAGAGTGTTTCCAATAGCATAGCATAATTTCATCCACTGTAATTGAATTTGAGAAAAACTTGGACGAATTCTGGAAAGATCTTGTGATGAAGTACGATCACACGGCTTCTTACATATAGACAAAATTATGTTTAACACAATGTAATTTGTATTATATTGATGTATTATATTGATGTGGATATAGAGGCAGAGATGCTTGCGTCCACTAATATCCTATTAAATCCTATTAAATAAAATAATTTTGTTTGTTTGTTTATTATGTTTATTAAAGTTTGGCAATTCATTTCTGTCGCAAGTTTTTGGCCAATATATACATGCTTTATAATTTCTTTTTTTTTTGCAGCTGAAATATCACACATAGCGGATGTAGACGTGTCCGACGTGTATTTCTTGATCAATTTTATTGCACTGGGAAGAAGAAGGTAATTTGTGTATCTACCATGTGGCTGATATCGAGCGGTTACTTTACGTACTATTTGTGGAAAAGAGCAATGCTATCGTTAATGGCGGAAACAAAAAACAGCTGTGTGATGTTATGTTATGGGTTGTTTGCAGATTTTCTTTTAAAGATTAATAATTTGAATACCCATGTCAGTCTTTTAATTTCAAGTACACACGATGTACCAAGCACTTAGATGTCGCTTGGTGATGAAGTAAATAGTTAGTCTTAATTGTAGGTAAGTGTTTAATTAGGCACATCGATTAATTTTGTAATAATATGATTTAGAAAAATTACAGACCACAGCATAGTGTAATGATACCTATTACAGTGTAGCATTAATCAGGTACGGTAAATATTGACACTCCGCTTCGTCGATCAAAACTATTGTCTATTCCGTGTACTCACAAATATAACAATTATATTAATACATAGGTGTTCTCTGATTAACGCGATCAGCGTCAGATTGGACAACGATTCCCACTCAGATCGATACTAATCAATTCGAAACGTTTACCGTATGTGACAGAAAGGTTTTCAAATATCACTGAACATTTGTGCATTTCACACCTCAATGTTTGTAATGACTGGTATACCTACCAGCTGCAGTGTCTGCGATCAATGAATGTAAATATAGATATACAAACAAGTACACACGGATTGCCTCCGATCAATTTATTTAAATGTCGATATACAAACCTGTACACATGGACTAAACGATTGGTTTGCACACTTCATGCTTTCGAAATTAGGAACAAAAAGTTAGATTGTAGTATGAAAGTAGAAGGACAAAGGGGGCCTTGTTGGACAAGTGGTAAAGGCGTCTGGCCGTCTACGATCACTAGCCCTTCACCACTGGGTCGCAGGTTCGAGGCCTACTTTAGGCAGCCGCCTCGTACTGGCCGCGGGTCAGTGTTTTGTTCTCCGGGCACTCTGGTTTCCTCCACCACCAAAGGCTGCCTCTTCCTTTAAATACAAACAAACCAAACTAAATTAAGGACAAATTGTCCAATACCAAGATGCAATGTTTTAATAGTATCTTGTATTAATAACACATTGTCTTAAGAATGCGCCCCCCCCCCCCTCCTGAAGTCTAAATCACGTTCAAGTCTCGTTTTATCTCGTGTAACGGAGTTTTGTAATATTTAACAAATTATGATCATTTTTAAAAGCAAACGCGCATCTGAAAAAGATGACAACAAAACTAAGTGCTTGTTGTCTGTAGAACATTTTTAGCAAGAATTTAAAAAACAATAACCAAATTCGTCTGTCATTTTGAAAATGTGTATTTCTTGCGCTTCACGAAAGGTAAAGACACTAGATTAATCACTTAAATCGTCTTTGTGTCGCCATTTTTAATTGTAGCAGGCTCATTTTTGCTGTACAACTTTATAATGTTCAATATGATGAAAATGATATGCAACAAAGTGGAAGAAATTACAGTATTGGTTTCAATTTTTCATTGAAAAGTAAGGGGTAGGGGTTGCTTTTAATTTGAAATCTGTGTTTTTTTGTTTTTTGTTTTTGCACTTTCTCCTATGCCATTTACTCCTTTTATCAAAAATGCATTTAAGAAAAAAATTTATTAAAGAAATATTTTGACTTCTCAGACTTCTTACATCCTTAAAACATGTAGTTTCAGTTAGTAATTGTTTTACGAACACGTTGTCTTAAAACCGATTGTCTTAAAACGTATTGTTTAAATAAATTAATACCACGATGCCTTAGTAACACGTATTCATAACACGCTGTCTGAGAAACATGCTATCTTAGTAACATTTTATGCTTTTAGAATTATAAGTAAGCTTTTAATGCTGTATGCGGCTCTGCATTTATCGTCGAACCCGACCCGGTAAGGTCAATTTAATCCTGTCAACATATCGCCGTACCTACACAATAGCAGCTTAAGGTCAGTCTTGAACATCTAGGCTGATGAAGTATTCATTACAATATACAACCAGACCACTGACCAGCTAAAATGTCGAGATCTCGCTAAATACCTCGTCAAACAATTAGTTGTTAAAATTACAACAGTTTCCTTGTAGAACGATACGTGAGATATCGGGTTATGATGTTATTTTAACAAGACACTGTGGATAGTTCCATGAAAGCAAAGGTGGCGATACACCAAGCCATAAGAACAACTTCAAGCAACGCATAGTATATGCCATCATCAAATTAACCACACTATGAAAGAAATAAAATCCATCCGTTAGAAAATGTCAGATATTAAATTGAAGATTAAATTAACTGCATCAGAATGCGCAATTAAATGCAAACATAGAACCATCACAGGCATAGTTATTTAAACCCAATGAAAAGACACATAAACATACTTATCTTAACCTAATAAACGAACAACACAGACTGAATGAACAGACAACACGGACATACTTATCTAAACATATTAAACGAACAGCACAGACTTAAAGGACATAAAACACAGACTTTATTATCTAAAACCTCATAAACAGACAACACGGACAGAATTAATGAACAGACAACACAGTCTTAATGAACAGACAACACAGACTTAATGAACAGACAACACAGACTTAATTATCTAGACCTAATAAACAGACAACACAGACTTTACGAAAAGGCAACAAAGACTTAATTATCTAAACCTAATGAACAGACAACACAGACATAATGAACAGACAACACAGACATAATGAACAGACAACACAGACGTAATGAACAGACAATACAGACTTAATAAACAGACAACAGAAACTCGTAAAATCTTTATTCCCCGTGGGATGAGATAGGGGATCGGCAAATTCTCGGGCTAGACATTTAACTCATTCACCCCTGAAATTTCATAATGAACTATGCCAACCTTTGAATTGGAAGAGCTCAAATGTGTCTTCAGGGGTGAATGAGTAAAGAATCGTACCCCTTGGGTTGAGACAGTTCCGCCTTACCTCTAAGGTGAGTAAAGATTATATTAAGAGTAAGAGGTAAGGATACGGAAAACTGATCCCAAGTATGTAAGCATAATGTACAACCACCATAATCATAGTAGTGTAAACCTGATATACCGTCCCAGTAGGTTTATTTTCGAAACCAATTGAAATCCTAATACGTGAATGTTCATTATATAATTTCTAATAATTCAGATCGATTTTCAGATACAATTGCTATTTGAATAATGCTGCGTGTGGTTGGTGTAGTTACAGTGTGTTTTACGTCGAGTCGTCTGCTTACAAACATATCTACATCGGTGTAGGGCAGCTTAACACAGAGAATCCGTAACACACATGCACGTGTAATATTTATCTTGACAATTGCAAATAACGAGGTACCGAATTTGAAAGTATGCCAATGTATAGGAACTGTTATAACACACTGTCGTTTCTGGTGAATACAAATCCTGGCTAGCACGTGTGTGAGTAAGGTTATTTCAAAGATGATTAATCAGGTTCGGTCTCATCAATTATATTACTTGTATTCTTCCGTCAACCGCCCTCACTAATGGTCTGTTTACTATATAATGGACCGATCGGACCACTGGAGAATGTGGACGTGTTGCTACCATCGCTGTGGGTCTTTATCTATCTATTGTGATAATCTTACAGACTTTCATATTTTTATGAAATAATATGCAGTTATTTATTTTCAAACGAACGCTGCCATCCGGATTTGATAACAGAAGAAAGGTATACCTGCCTTGAGGGTACCTATGTTCAGACATCTATCCGAAGGGTATGCACTTTATTTACCCTATAAACCTAGATGACGTAAAAGGAACTAATTAGCGGCCTTATTCCGCTGTACTGAGATGTATGTATTGACGATCATTAGGACAAACGTGACACGAGACCAGTTACTATTCTACGTTAGTGTGGAGCAGCTACATTGCCTGTGATACATCCCTTTCTGCGAGTTGTGGTACCAGCCGAAGTCAGCCCATCACGACATATGCCCTCCATGCCACTGTGTGTGCGGATATGTGTGGATATCCGCCGCGCTAATGCACGCGAGTGGTAAAATACGCCAACTCGGACATTCCATTTGATCTTCGTAATGGGTCGACAGATTTGCGAGCGTGAATTTGTGATTTTCTCCACGGATGATGAAAGCGAATTCTTTAGAGTGGTTATTGACATGTCGTTCTAATTGAACCATACGTAAACAAAGACGATGATTGGTTAATTATGCAACACTTGGTGTCATTTTGCCTGTTTCTTTGAAACAGGTAATGTTTCACAACACATCTTAGTAAAAAAAAAAAACAGTATCTCGTTTAATGCTTCTTTGTTTTCCTTATTGCTTAAAGGGATTACAGTTTTTTTCTCCTAAATGATACTGACAGTTATTTCACAAGCCAAGAAGGAACGCCTCTAATCAATATAATTTAAGTTGCATATCATATCTGAAAAGCAAAATTTAAATAAAGAATAAAATATAAAAGATACATAAACAATATATATTTAAAAAAAAAAAATAGACAAAAGAAAATAACTGAATTACTTTTACGTAGCTTTATTGACAGAATCGATACTTTATGAAATATCAATGCTTGCACGCCATACGGGTTGTCATTGGGCTCTGAAGTTCGGACGGGACAGCATATCAAGTTTGACGTTGAGGAAAGACTTACGAAGTTTCTGAAATGAATACCAAACATCGATGACACCGCACTCCATTGGGCAATGAAGACATACGGAATAGCACGCTGTGTGACACTGCTAGTTATTCTTTCCGTTATTACCAATGTCGAGCTCGCGGTAAACGTCAGTTTGGTGTTCCTTGTACCTGTATCTGGTAGCAGATCATATGGCACCGAACTTAACGCCGTCGCAGAATTGGCCATATCCGACCTGAATTCTGACGCAAACCTGACCGGGTTGAGGGCTCATGATGTTGTCTTTGATGTAACCATAGGAGACACAGCGTGTGACACTGGGCTAGGACTATATGCAGTTGTGAACAATATTCTTAATACTGAGAAGACCTTAGGTGCATTTATCGGTAAGTGAAACAAATATGTTTATTTTATTATGCAAACTTTAATGTCCCTATTTTGTCTTTTTTGATTATTGTTATAATAAAAAATATGTTTTTCCAATATTAAAAAACGTAACATAGTTTGGATCTGTCATGATTACACCATTCCTGTTTATCACTTTTATTATTTTATGATGGCTCTTTTCTGCAGGAAACGTTCTTTGAAAATGTCGTCTGCTGAGGAAGAGTGCTTGAAGGGTTAGGCCCCGAAACCATATCTCCCCAGGCAACATTATAAGAGAACAGTTCTTGAGTGAATATTTCCATGATATTTTTGTACATCACCTATCATTGGAGAATTTAAATTAAATACATACAAATTAACATCAAAGTATCAACAATGGTTTATTGAAGACGCAAAAACGAGTTAAAGTTATAGATACCAACAATAACACTGGATTTAATTTGTGATTTTGTGGGAAACGATATGACGGAGAAATAGTTCCCGGGGTCAAAAATGGCGCACATACTCAAGGGCACTTTCTTAAATCTAAACTGACAAAGTTATTCATTCATGATTGCATGTGATGTACTAAACAAATGTCTGTGATGTACTAAACGATATTACGCATTTCCAGACAGAAAAACAGAAAACAATTGAATTTTACTGCACTAGAGTCATTATGGAATGAATACTTCAATGAAAGCGATCTCATTCGGAACTACAATGTATAAATGCAACAGACGACATCAAATGACCAGCTTTAATGATTATTGAAATTGAAATAAAGAGACGCCACTGTCTCACCAGTGGAGTAAACACGTGTTAACTGATTGTATATAGGTACGTCCACACTCTACACGGACTTGTCATGGTATTCCAGCATCACGTGACACTCTCGTGGACGACACTATGCTATTACCGGTTTGTTGTATGTAATGATTGCTTTTATCACCGAACCAATCAAATTGTACTGTTTATCACTGAACGCCGGTTAATTGCTGCACGCGCGCTGTTAGACGATACGGCCAGTCGCTGTGCGCACCTTCTCATTTCTCTCTCCGAACCAATCAATAACATCTTCTATTCATATCTGTGCTACATGTAATAGCTTTCCTTTTACTAGTCAAACGATATGGCATATTGTACAACAAGGCATATATCAAACGTTAGGACATAAAATGTTTTAAAATGTTATCAATTCATAAATCAGAACGATACAATAATTATTTACGAGAGTTACACTGAGTTCAGATTATAAATAAACGTTCATAGACAAAAACAACAATTTAACAATTTCATGTTAACACAAAGCTAGTAGATGTTGTTCGATAATTTGGTGATATTGTATCCAATTTCTTCATTTTGTTTTTATTGAGTCGACCAACCGAAGTTTGGCGATTTATTGTTTTTACTTCTTTCCTTGTTGTTCTCCTTCTCTTTGTCTTTTTAATCTTTTGCTAAATGTGAAGATATTTGAGCTATCTGACCTTGAAAGTGGTCATCGTCCATCGTGAACATCCATTTGAACAAGGTCTATGCAATATGTTATCTTTTAACACCTATGATTAAGCTTGCCACTTTTTCAAAAGTTTCACAATACTCCATTCTAGCACGCTACATGACTAGCTCTCTTGGTTCTGTTAAAGTCATTAGATGCTCGAAGTTTAAAAATGTGTGACCCATGTGACTTCGAAAGATAGCCAAGCTCATTCACACGTAAGGTAGGTGTACAAACTAAATCTCTACCTAGTGGTGTTTAGAAGAAAGAAAATGATATCTTTTTAACATATTTTACTCCTTTGACATAGAAAGTTAATAAAGGTAATTTATACCATGACTTGGCTTCATGATTCTGAAGACGTTGTGTAAACACAAAAACCCGGGCCTTATCGCCTGATTGTGTTCTATCTTTGTTTAATTATTTGTTTATATATATATTTGTAAACAGAGGTTTTTACCATTTCCAGTTATTTACAGTTTGCACTTTCATGAAATACATCTTAGCATTTCAGCTAGACATACAAGCATACATTTGTAAATAGGAATATTTATATCTCATCAATACAGAGTTATTTAACTGGTATGAATAAAATTGTTTTTAAAAATGAAAAGAAATACCGTCACGTGATATATAGAAGGGCAATCTTTATTGCTCTGTGATTCAAAATATTTAGAAGTGTATGTCGATCGACAATTGCCTGATGTCTGAAATACCTGATGTTCAAACAGCACTCCCAACTATACAAAACACACACACGATTTGAAGATAGGCCTAGCTCATAAATCTGATGGAACTTTTTATCAAACACGGAAACTGTCAGATTTTTGTAAATAATGCAGAACATGATCAAGTTCGATTCATCACCAATTTCCCATTGCAAAACATACCACAGATCAATGTTATCCATACCATATGTACAATAAAAACCTTGCCATTGCTTGTACAATATAAATTGGGAATAAATTGTTCACTGACAACAATATTAACATTCATCAACATTTGTTTTTTCTAAATAAAAAAAAAAAATGTTGATCAATTTCCGAATGCAACATGAATTTACAATAATAATAATATAAGAAATGATTTTGCAAGTCTAAATAACATTGACAATTTTAATTTTATAATGTCCCCCGAGGAATTACAAATTCCACTTGCAAACCACTTATATAATATGTACAGAAGACCTAGCAGTCTATGTGATTAATTATAATTTATAACAGTGTCTTGTAAGCCATTTTAGGCTGAATATCAATACAAAACATACTAGTGTTACGCATAAGGGGAAAGGTGGTCCTAGATCATTCCCATTTAATATGTGTTGCATATTTTGGGAGTGGTTGATTCAAAGAAGCAGATGACGATTTTCTATGCTATAACGTTTGTGCTATCAGACAGATTCGAATGAAACTTGTCTTTCCGAATGCGGGATAGTTTATGGGACTTTTGTAATGGCCGGCGTTACTGTACCATAAACACTTGTTTTGTCCGCAAAACCTAGTTAAGTGACATGTCATGGCTTAATTATTTCATTACAGCGCCCATAAAAATGTTAGGCGATATATTGTTTCGGTCCATTTCGTATTCTTAATTTGGCGCCTTGGTGTTTGAATATAATATATTCAGTGATATATTTTGTTCTATTCTAAATATGAAATTAGCTGAAAATGGTGCTAAGGCAAAGTTTATTATTGAAAGTGATGCTTATGTGATCAAAACTAAATTTGTTAAAACGAAATAGACTTTAAATAGCAGGATGGCCGTAATGTACTAGTCTCTGATTGGCTGTGACAACTAGGATTCTAACTAGAATGTTATTGTGTAGACTGTGTTCATCCTATGTCGGAGTATTACATAAGACGTGTACTTTATTTCGTATGCTATTTTTTTCAAGTTTCGGAGTAACAGATGGCAAACGTGACCTCTGAGACTCTCACAGTTACAATACGCATTCTGTTTGGCCCACTTTGTTCAGTCTTGGTGGTAGGGATATATTGTAACATAGATAGACCGTCTTTCAAATTTGTTTCAAGATTTAAATATGGCGGGCGTGTCCTCTGATTGGCTTAGGCGTTTACATCATATTCAATTGAAATGTTGTACATTTATGTATAATGCTCTCTAGGTTTGAGAAACGCTATCGGCATTTTACCAAGACGGCCGCCTTGGATTGAACATTGGCTGTGACAACTATGATTCTAATTTTCCGTTTTTGTCCATACTTTGTACTTTATATCGAACGAGCGCCTTTTACATGTTTTCTGGGTTCAAGATAACTGCCTCAGTATCTTAGCCCTAGGCATTTACAGTTATAACCCGACTGCTATTTGAACGACTTTGTTCACCGTAGTAGGTCTGGTACTGTAAATGTACATGTTTTAGCGGTAGTCTTACTTTAGTGCTCTTCGCGCTTACAGTATTACGCTAAATTATGGAAGCGCCAATTTCAGATCTTGAATATTGTTCTTTATTGCATATTTTCTTGCTTTGACAATTCATAAATGCGCTAATCTATTAAAATTCAACAATGCGCTCATATTTGAGTGCGCTAAATAAGTACGTTAAGAGTATATGGATATACATCAAATGAATGCCATGGAATGTTATGATCAAAGACGATGGCAGTTTGTCCTCTGATTGACTGTTTTAAACGAAACAATGAGTTTGGGGGACTTTGCAACAGTTGCTGTTACAGTAAGCGCTTACTAAAGAGAGATAATTTGCTCTAGTATCTCAACAAGAACCACACTATAGGAATCTATGTAGAATTGCATTGATGTATTCATCGACATCACAACTAAGGACAGTCTATATATATACAGTCATTATACACACATTCTGCGTTGTCACTGTTTGGTAGCGTCTTGAACTAATACGAGTCACGTATCTCGGCTAATAGCAGTAGTTTATTTTGGATAATACTAGTCATTTATCTCCGACAAAATGACCGCTAAATGGGTATTGGTCATATCGTTACCGATGATGGTTAACAGTTAATATTATTGAAATTGCACGCTTAGGAATAACCTGTTAGCATCTTTTGGTTACGAACATCAGCACAGCATAAGCCATCACTTATCTTGTTTTCCAATAATCGATTTTATGGTCAAACTTGATGGTATGTGCTTTCCTGTAATCACATATTTTGTTTTCGTATGAATCTGAATAGGGAGCGCCGCTCTCTGTTGACATGAACGGTTTTGGTTTTTACAAAATCTTAAAAACTCATTTCATTTAATGGGGTTTCTCTATTATTTATGCATATGAAATAATAGATCTTAACGGTTTCTCTTTTATAAAAAATCTAATTGATTGCCTTTGTAATTATCAAAATTTCACTGCAGCGCAAACAATATTTTGATTTGTTGTAAACAAAAAAACATAGATTTTGGACTTATATTGGAAGCGGGGTTATGGCTATATTATGACGTCTTAATTGGCTACATCACATTACAGTTATGAGCGGAAGAAGGCTGTAAAGATGATGCGGATTAACTCCCTTCAATTATCAGAAGAAGTCCTTGTCATGAACCTTTCAGATACACCAAGTGTAACGCAATAACGTTAGATTGTATACTGTGGTACTTTCTACTACAGCACGCTTCAGCCTATCGATGGAATTAGCAGGGAGAGAAAATTGATAATGGTGATGTTCAATCCGTTAAGATTAAGTAGATTAGGCAAATGAGTTAGTATTACGTTTTTATGTTTGGTTTGCAGAGTCGACTGCAAAAACAAACAACATTGAGTATTGAGGTCAAGGTCGATTCTAACAAACGACATCTTTTAAAATCCTTTTCCTCGCTCTATTTTATCGTGGTGTATTTTATGAGATGGGTTAAGTGAGACTGGATTAGGTTTAAACAACTTCCATAGCAGTAAACATGTATTATCTGTAATCTATGTGTCACGTAATTTGGTTTATCCGTGAGACTGTTCTTGTCAAATGCTGTCTTTTTATAAGACAATTGTCGATGAAAACTGATCATTTAATCTTTTATCGTTTTAAATCTGATTTTTTTCCAAATGCTTCAAGCCTTTGACTAATTTAACGGTCAACAAGAGTTTATTCAGAAGTACATAATTATTAAGAGTTACATTTAAGGACTGACCTTCATTTTGACGGCGTATACGGTAGTATGAACGCAGATGGCAACAAACATATTCTATGGTGCGCGTTAGCGCTCCATAAAGAATATTTTCATAACTACATCACGCAGAAAAAAAGTCGAAGCGGGTTGCCACGATGGTAACTACGGTAGCCGTGGTTGCTAGGACAATATAGTTCCAGTGAATCTACATCGATATATGAGTAAATTCAGAAAATACGCAGTCAACAACACTATTATTTTCCCTTTCATGGTTTTAAAATTTTAAATTCAACAATGTGAGAAGCCCTTCGAAAGTTTCTAGTCATTTACAACGGTCGTCATGTACGCGCATTGACACACTGTTCATGGAGTAACGCGGTCAGAACGAAGCCGCCATTGTTGACGTTACAAATGTGAAATGTGCATCTATGGAATAAGAAGTTTGTCAGCATTTGTTTGTTGTATAATTAGAAATAATGGATCCCGAATATTTTCAATGTATCTAGATGGTGAATGATCCAAGCATTGGTTGTCATTGGACTGTTATCTCGCTGAAGCGTGAAAAGCGACATATTTGAAACAAGTATCAATCCGCCAGGCCTTTTTTCACTGCGTATACGCTAATTTATACGCAGTCAGAGTTTACTAAACTGAAGAAGGGAGACATGTAAATATATCATCAATATGCGCATGTTAGGATTACAAAGACTGGTGGTGACTGTCTAGCATCATTGTAGATTTATGTATTGGTGTCATTGGATTACCGAAATATTATTGGTATAAGTATCGTTCATGCCATTTATTTTGATCAAAGAAGGAGTTTGGCATCTGATTGGTCAGTGCTTTCATAGGAGTTACATAAAAAAAAAAATTGTGAGTTAATGGTTTTTTCAGTCGGGTAAGTTAAGGATACATGTCGCATTAGTAAAATGCTAGCCGCTTCCTACAAACTTGGTTAGAGATATTTTCTCTTTCGTAGTTCGGTAGAGCGTCAGACAAATAACCGGGGTTCGAATATATCTTCACTGAAAAAAATAAGAAACTCTGTTTTATTGACGCCCACGTAGAGCCCGGGAATATTGCTTAGTCTTGCTCTCGCAAGCTTTGCCGTAACCCTTTAAAACACTTAGATCGAGTCCTTTTCTTGAAGGGGAGTATGTCACCATGGTAAAATACTTTCCACTTCTTACCGACTCGGAGGGTTTCTCTTTAACTCCACCAGTAGAATGTAAACCAGAGGTCTAGGGTCCGATATCTAGCGGAGACAACGCATTGAAAACATCGACTCTTACATGTATATGCAAAGCTTATTAACTAGGTCAATATTCTCACATTTGTGTGCGCTAATGTGATTGGTTGACATTTTCTCTCCAACGAATTGACGGTAACTTGGTCGGATAGGTTCCTGTGCATTTCCGGTACTAAAACATATCATGATTTTGTCTTTATCAAGACTAAAGATGAATAACTACAGGAATAATTATGACGCAATCATATACGATGCAGGACAGCGTGGAAATTTCGTCTTCATAAATATCATTCATAGCTGGAGTAGGCCCAGATGGGAGTTACTCCTTATATAACTATAAAAATAAAAACAAACACCGAGGAACTACATCATTTCCGGACTGACGCCCAAGAAGCTATACAGCTTCGTTGAGTTGCATTTAAGTAGGCATGAGGCTAGTGTCGTCCAGAAACCATTGTTATATTTAGTGTGTATTTAACGAGATTTCTAACGTTTTGGAACCAAATCTCGTCGTTGTAAGCAGTACCAGAGCTAATAGAAGACACGCAATGAGTCACAGCGTCGTAATAGAGTCCACGATAGTCTCGTTCAACCAGACGCTTGATCACTTGTAATAGGCGTAGCTTGCGTAGACAACAAGAGTCTGGTTGAACGAGACTAAGTCCACGATTGACCTGAGTGAGGAGGACGCACTCAGTACACGCGAACCTACGTATGTTAGATTAACGTTTATCGGACTAAGACACGTAATTAGCGTCACAGGCGAGGGTTGTTCGACTAAAATGTTAGTTTACGACAATTATTTATGATGATCCCACACTTAGTCAACCTTTAACAATTATTCGGCCAATATCTGTTAAATTCTAGATACCACTGCATGGTGATGTTCAATGACTGTTTTTGCAATGGGGAACATAACTATTATGTTTTATCAGTGAAAACCGATTATCTATGAAACTTTAAATACTTTCGGTTATGTATGTAAGAGTATTCTGTTCAAGGTACTGGTGAAGTCTGTTGTATATCATACGTATATAATAAGGGACTTTCACTAATATAGTTGTATGCTTGTCACGGTGACACGGAATCGACAAGTATACATTTCATTCGATTATTTTATTCCAGATATGTCTTTTTTAAATTTTGCTTGTAGCTTTCATGGGACGAGTAAAATTAAGTATGAAAAGTAATGATTTGGTAGATGTTCTTTCATAATAACAAAGACCGTAAACCTTATCAGTGAGTGATTGCTAGTTTTGTATTAATAGGAATACTTCTATTTGAATAGGAATGATTTTATATACAAATATGCAGACGATTATATAAGCGAGAAAAGCGTTTTAAATGATTTTGATATCATTCTTAAGTGAATTTGCGCGTTTAATATGTAAATTGGTATTCCATGTGATAATGAACATAAATATTCAAGATTGCCTTAAGATCATTTGTATGTTAACCTATATGTTCTTGTTTATTTGTTGTTTAAGTGTTGATTCAATCACACTCTGTGCCTCCTTCTTTAGGTTGCTATATTATGCTGAGAACGATGAGCAAGCTCCTAATTTTCTTTGATTTAATATAACCAGCATACCACGTGGTAAACAGGAAGTCGATCACAGCCATATATAATAGTCTATTCTCTGTTAGTTGGTATATAACTACCGCCATCGAGTACCTTTCAGGCTACAACAGAGGTGTGACGTAAACACACGTCATGCATTGTACTCGGATCTCCATCAATGGCGTTACAGCGACGCTCATTATCCAGGAAATTTTAAACATCACAGCTTGATTTACATTGTATCTCCTATGTCACGTGGGATGCATGGTCATCTCCACTGATTCTGTTACACAACTGCCCTAATGACACTTGATTGTCAATATTGATAGTACTTGTGCAATGAAGTAACCCTACTGCTGATATCGTAATTGCCTTTAAGGGACTGACTATACCATTATTCGACTTTTTCGTACTCCGAGCTTGGGTGGATCAATTTAAATATAGAATCGTATTATAAACGGTTACACTGGTCTCAAGTGTTGTTTCGCTGTTCGGATGTATACTAACGAGACTACCGAACAGAGAAAAAGACTTTAGACCAGTAAAACTGGAGAAAAATACTATTTCAATGAGTTTAGCTTCAATATCGAGTCGTTACAACAACGTGCGTACTGAGTGAAGTAAGACTGTCAGCGGGGTATTTAACGTGGATATTGTGCCATGCTGATGTCACTTCACCGCAATGTATGCCACTGTCGGGACTGGTATCGGGTTTTAATTTCTCCAGGCATGAAATGATGAAATCTCAATCACACGAACAGACGAGTTTTTTGCACACAATGTTTGAACAGCGACCCCGCGAGTACGACAGTGTGCTTTGAGGTTGTACTACGTACAATTATATGATGGAGAACTAGATGTGTGTGATCAAATAGGCCAGAAGAAGTATGATATCAGTATCTTGGATAAAATAACATTGGAAACAAGAGCTTTTTATTCCCCCCCCCCAAAACACCCCCCAAACAAATATACAAGCGCGAACAGGACACAAAAGAACGTGTAACACGAACCCTCTTATAAGCAGGTAATTGTAGGATGCTAATAAATCCAAGCAAACCAAATAACAGCAAAGATGTCAAATGTCGAACACGATCGAGCTGGAAACGTCAAAAAAAATAATGATTACTGGGAAACTCGAAACTCAGAGCATTATAAACAGGATAAGGCGAGGGGTGAATTGGCCCAATTAATCAACAAATTAGTCTCGTCAGTGTGTTTAACGAGGAAAGTAAAAACAGGTACAGAAAATATAGTGAATCAAGAAAAGGGCGGTTGTATGTCTAGCCCAAGATTTACTATCGCCCTATGATACAGACTTCGTGTACTCTTACTCTTTGTTGGATGGTTGAAAAAAATCAAGGATTCCATTTATCCAACAGTGTAGCGGGTTTAGAGAAGGACATCATGCTTGTCAGGGGTATTTAAAAAAGGAAATGCGGATACATCAACACTTTTTACGATGTCAGCTTAAGGATTAAAACGAGGGGGTCCCCAGTCGTATCAATTTAGTTATGACGTCACAAAAACGTCGACAAGATATTGATTGATCGTAAGGTTAACATAACATGCATGACAATGCAAATAAATTCAGAAAAATAGTCCTACAGCCCTAGGGGATGAGATAGGGGTCACAATCCTCGGGGAAATATTATAAAGCCAAACACTCGGCAAGTCTCGAAGTCAAGTCTCCAAGTCTCGTGTGTACGAGTCTTCCCCCACGGGTTGTGATACCCCTTATCTCAACCCTAAAGAGTAGGAGGATTCTGTTAGACACGTTAACTATGTATCTGCTAGACAAAGAAATTGACATAAAATGTGATTAAACAAGATTAGAAGTAGAGGCTATGATGTGTGCATATTAAACACAAATTTAATGGGAGTTATGTCTCTTCCGATATTACTTGTTGTTATTCTGAACAAGTAAATGTCAGACTAGGGAGCCTGGAATTTCGAAAATGTTTATGTGTGTTTTAAAAAAAAAGTTTATTTGTGTATGCTTAGAATGCTACCGAAATCAAAAGTATCGGCAGCTTTACGTGTATGTAGTACGAAAAATACAGACATTGTTTCTGAATTGCTTTGGTTGTTCAATCAAAAAATATTATAAATTGCCTGCAAGATCCAAATTTATATAGAAGCTCACAAATAAAGAAAAAGTTAATCGGGGATAAGAAATTTACATCAGTCAAGGAGAAAGTGATTCCGGAGGGGGAAAACTATTTAACATTCAGTTTGTAATCAAAATTATTCTTAGACAGAAATGAAATATGATTATACTTTAAATGCATTTAGGAAAACATGTTAAATTTTATTAATAATTATAATAAATGAAGAATGGTTAAATAATAATAAGCACGATTTTTATGTAAAATGTGTAACTGAGGTCATTAATTTTTCAATGCCTCCGCAAGGGGTCGAACCCGGTACCTCTAGTTCGCATAGGACATTTGACAATATTCGAAATGTTGTAACATTCTACATGCGAATTCAATATAATTTGCAAAGACATTGAAGAAATGTACATATTTATCTAGCTCCTGACAAAGTTTTTCTGAATAACTTCTGATCTTACCCGGAACATAGATAGTCATTGGTATTTTACGAGAGACTGACTCGAACGTCCGACACAGAAGTTAAACAAATC
Organism: Chlamys rubida; assembly: GCA_032359455.1. NCBI lineage: Eukaryota > Metazoa > Mollusca > Bivalvia > Pectinida > Pectinidae > Chlamys > Chlamys rubida. Next base: position 4,717 of record JAUMHH010184433.1, on the reverse strand, counting down.
TATTTTTCTTGTGTCATGTTGGCGGAATTCCTGACAAAGCAGCGTTCTGACGTCACTATTAAATCACAAGTTTGTTTACCGTTTTGCATTAATTTTTCAGATATAAGATACAATTCATTAGAAAAAGCATCGAAATGAAGAACATTTGAATATTTTAGTTTTTCCTTACTGGGACTGGTAGCATTAAGTTTTGAACCAAATTCGTCAGGTTATTTCGGCAAAAACCTTTAACTTGATCTTTTTGGCATTTCTGTAATTTACAATGAAATTATTAGAATATATGTTATCTCATTGCAAATTACAGAAATCATTTCAATGAGTATCCCTACACTACAGAATAGAAAGTGGGAAAATTACAAAGCATAAAAGTATTCTTCAGTCGAATTAAGAAGATAGAAAAACTTGTTAACGAAGTAACTATAAGATAGGCGTTCTAAATGATTGATTAAACGAGGAAAATTAGAAAGGAAAAGTGAAGTGGGGCAGAACTATGAAAATAAAACTATCTAGATAATTTCTAAATTGAGAGATATAATATCAGCTCAAAATTAAGATTTTACATCAAATCCAATAATATTACATGAAATTATACAGTAGTTAATATCAAAACTTAACGCATGTTATCCTTCATATTTGTTTAGTGCCTAAATGAGAAAATGAAAAAGCAATACAGCTAGACGATAAACTCGCACTTCTAGAATTTCTGAAGGCAATTAAAGCAGTCAAAACCCAACAGGAAAACAGGCTCGGACATATTTACTGCTGAGTTCTATAAAGAATGTTAGTTAGACACACCAGTACAGCTTTTGTTTACAATCTGTCAATTAAAGTTTTGACACGAGGGAATTCTCAGACATAAAACGGAAATCTTGTGTATGCTTCCAAATGGGGTTGAACCAAAAGAAATTATGAAAAAAATGAGCCTATAACTCTTTACATAATATTTCTAACAAAATACAAAATGTTAATGAGATATTTAGTGAATAGAATATTATTCGCAACCCTAATTGAGATAATACATGGAATTCAAAATAAGGTTTACTTGAGGTTGATAAGAAAAAAAAAGGGAATAATGTTATAAATAACACAATCACTTGCCTGGCGTTCTATTTCTGATTGATTTAAAAAGAAAGAAAGAAAGAAAAAGTCTTAGATTGTTTTTATTTTTGTGATTATCTTAAAGGTACTGGAGTTCCTTAAGTAGAAACCGTATTTATTTTACTGAATTCAAATAATTAACAACGATAAATGCATTTCAAATATAATTTTTAGTCATTTTTTAACAACACAGAACGGGAACGTTGACAAGACAACCCATTTTTCTACTTATTAATTCTAGCTTAGGTATTCGCTTGTCACACAATTGAGACTTAATGAATTGTAAATTGAAATTTGATGTAAAGCCTTGTCGCTCGCTAGCAGGCACTTAACGATCATGTGAACAACAGCTACCAACCGCTTTTATTTTGCAAAACCGATGCGATACACGCATACATATAAATACATTCATACAACGTGGACGTTAAGTCTTCTGATATCTGATTTGTTTTAACACCGGGTTTTCTTCAGTGCTTTCAGTCATCTTTTAAATGCTGTAACCTCTCTGTACATGTAGAAGCGAGATAACTGTTTTCTAATTTCAATGTACAGGTAATTTTCATTTCAATGAAAATGACTGCTAACTTGCATGTTTTTTTCTGGATTTGACTTGAAAGATTATGACGGTTGCCATGTATGTTTCAGGGAAGGCTAACCGTCCAAGAATACGTTAGGTCATCTACAGTGTAGAGGTTTATGGTGCCTTGTTGTTGTTGTGTTTCCTTGTTTACTGTTGTGTCCGTGCTTTACGTCACATCCAGTGTAGAGGTTCATGGTGCCTTGTTGTTGTTGTGTTTCCTTGTTTACTGTTGTGTTCGTGCTTTACGTCACATCCAGTGTAGAGGTTCATGGTGCCTTGTTGTTGTTGTGTTCCCTTGTTTACTGTTGTGACCGTTCTTTACGTCACATCCAGTGTAGAGGTTCATGGCGCCTTGTTGTTGTGGTGTTTCCTTGTTTACTGTTGTGTCCGTACTTTACGTCACATCCAGTGTAGAGGTTCATGGCGCCTTGTGGTTGTGGTGTTTTCTTGTTTACTGTTGTGTCCGTACTTTAAGTATATTACTTCATCGACAAAAATACAGATATCTTGCCGTTTAGGAAGTGCGTGCAAATTTGCGTACTTCTTACCAACTGAGGTATTCGTTCTTTAAATAAATCACCAAAACCATTTTAAAAGTGTTATTAAAGAATTAACGTTTAAACATTTGCTATTTATTGCTAGTAACAAAATTATACGTAAAGATGGAAAAACCGATCTGCATTCGTTTGCATGAATCAGTTTCTCTTCTATTTACCGATATAATTAGCCATTCCTTCGATTATGCATAGGCAACCGTGCAATTTATTAAAACCACATTATTCTGTACGCACTGTTAAATGTAGGTTAATGTAGGTTAAATGCAACCACGATTTCTAATTACACATCATATTGTATGTTTACTATACCTGCCTTTTGGGAATAAAACCATTTTTGTCATTACTGAACTAATTGTTTTCTTTAGCAAAATCAAAATGATTAACGTTTCAGAATGGTCAGAGGACTCCGGGGTATAGTTAAATATAAGGATAGCTTGCTTCATTTCTAATTTCAGTATGACCATAAGTTGGCGCTTAATTTAAATGGTAATGGATAGATAAACAGTTGACTTCGAAGTGTACATGTTCTATAACATAGTTATTATAGTTTTTCATTAGTATAAGTAAAAACATCTCTTTAACCTCTGAGTAAATAGATCAAATAATCTCGGTCGATCTTTCGTCATTTTTTCATCTTAGTAGTACGTATTTGTAGCTCCCTTGAGAAAGTCGATGAATAAACGCGTGTTGAAGGTGAAAAGTCAATCAACAAATTCACACTTCATTAATATCCAATATATGTTATATTAAACGACAATAGCTGATATAGACATCTAAGAGTTTATATGTCTCGTTAAAAATTCAATGTAAGTGAAGTAAACATTTATTGAATATTACTAAAAGAAAAAGGAAAAAAATCAGAAGAAGGGCACTGATTATAATTTGAAGATCATTTTCGGACATAATACTGTCAAGATTTCATAACAGCTTTTTAATTAAAAAAAATGTTAAATGAATCCATGAATATGTCGCTTATGCATTAAATCTTTTTTTCTGTTCATCATTACACCTATGTAATTACTTTATTGAATATCAAGAGATAAGAATAAAGCATGTTTGATACGAGCTATAACTGGAATTTCCATGTGTACCAGCTCACACCATTTAACTCTTTTGTAAATTCTATTATAAGTGTATCGGTTTGATTAACAATGTCGATAATCCATGTCTCCCGTCATTAACACCATTAGCATAGACCTACATACCTATCTAACATTGACGGAAGGTATTAATCGGGATCCCCTTGTGGTGCATAAAACACTTCGTTTTAAACAATGAGTTCAGATTGTGTCCTTGAATATTGAAATTCAACATACAACTTTCACTCCTTGATAATGAATTAGATATGCTATTTTAGTCGTTTTTGTTTATTTTGGTTAAATGAAAGGGAAAAAAAGAAAGAACACATTATTTTGAAGACTGAGAAAATTGAAGATAACAAAGGACAATTATAAAAGCTGTTATAATGATTTATTCGTTTTAACACAATTTTGTTCATGGAGCATATAATATTGCAATTCCTACAACCTGTTTATACTAGGTATAAACTTAATAATTTCGAGGTTCGAATTAATAGCTAGTATAAAATAGCAAAACTTAACAGTAGTGTCACCATACAATTAGAAAAGACGACAAGCGGACTATGGGGACACCAAAACATGCCAGGGACCCCTACAGGAGGCGAAACGATGCGTTGATCCGTGCTTGCCTTACACATTTCGTTTTAAAAAACATTATCCACATTTGCCTATTCAAATAACACTAATGACGGGCATCATTTCTCGAGCAGGAGGAAGTACCTGTCGACGTAGCACTGCTAGATAACAACAAATTGCATATTATTTCATTATAGCAAAATACATCGCTTCCTACTAACATAAAACTTAAATCACGCATACACGATAGCCTGCTATGGAATTGTACTCCGGAGAGCTCTCGGCATATTTTGATCAACTAGGCGACCATATGAACAATGAAAAAAATACATGACCTAATCAATTTAGATGATCATAAAACTTTTCAGTTCACCAACGAACGTCCACTTGATCCATTATTAAGTTTGTAAGAGTAAATATACATTGTGCATTGGTAATGCTAACTTTTCAATGTCAATGTCTAGCTATAGTCTACATATTACTGCCCGGCTTTTTTCTCCTTGTCAATGTCCAGCTAATGTGTACGTATTACACTCTGGCTAACCTCTTCATGTCAATATCGTCTGCATACTGTGTCTCTGCACGAACACCATTCTCTACACCGAAAATCTTCGTCACATAGATATATTCCTCTCCTATTGCGGTATGATATATATACTTGCGGAAAAAAGAAACTGTGCATGCGGAGAATTGTTATAGAACATGTATTACCAACTATATATACCTGAAAATTCACACGCATGACCGAGCATGACACATACACACTATCCGTGTGTCATTGACAGTTTTTCCCGTGCAGTTTGCTCTCTATAGGCGTTGACCAGTTT
>JAUMHH010184432.1:0-53579 GCA_032359455.1 Chlamys rubida | reverse complement strand
TTTTTTTTTCCCCCCCCCCCCCCCCCTTTATACTTTGTTATGATATTTATTCAGTATTTGTGCGTTTATCCTGACGCGTACTATTTAGATGTAAGCAACGTCATTTAAAGATTATTCATTAAGAAATGCTTAAATGGATATATAATCCAATATCTGGTACCTTTCGTATTAGAGCTTAGTTCGGAAAGAAACTATTTTTAACCTAAAGCTGTTTTGACGCATGTTATTTACACACAAAACATAACAATTAGTGTGGGTTTTTGTTTTCCAGTATGAAATCGTACACTTCGTTTAAACATTTTTATTCAGTATAATATCAAGGAACAGCAGATGCAATTTACATCCTTATTTGTTTATTCATTTTATGAGCACTATTTAACGATAAAGTCATTACGAATAAAGCTCGAACACAATTCATTATTATTCATTTTCAATAGTTATTCGATTTATATTTTACATTCATGACCACAACTTTGCGTGACACATCCACTAGTTTCCGCTAGGAGAAATACTTTATGAACGGAGTGACATAAAGTGTGGGAAAACATATGTTTAATTAGTGTAAATGGTCATAATTAATCAACCACTCATAATTAACCTGTTGTTTACAGACATTTTTATCACAACACCTGCATTCGTCATGGCCTATGAGGCACATCTAGTGACGTCCATAACAGTAAAACGCCACCCAGCATCCAGCTGGTCACTGTGAAGACGCCTCACACGGAATGAAAAGCGGCCTATTCCCAGATCAGTTAGTATTGTGTTCTGTCTAACAAATCGTGACAAAATATGTTTATTTTATTAGTAAACACTGTTTCTGTGATGAATGATTTAAACACTGGTACAATAGGATTGTTGGGCAGGAATAACGTAAACAAAAAATACAATAATATAGTATATTGAATGAGTAGCTATAGTGGAGCTGTGGTTCACAGCTCAGTGAATTGAAACTGATATTATGGTTATCATACTGATATGATGAGGTAATGTGTAATGCAGTGCATGCGGTTTCAACATTTATATCTTTCTGATTTACATTTCAATGTGAACTGGGTTCTGTCCACATGAATATCAAAGAAAAACGTTTTTTTAACAATAGCTTCCTCCATTTTCGATGGATGCATGGAACGCTTCGCACGGGCGAAATCAAGCTGTTGACGCAGAATTATACATAAACCTGGAGCATATGAAATGTTTCGGTATGTTTAATGAAAATGCCCTTAGGCGTTTAATACTGACAATAACGAAGCCTTAGAAATGCACGTCGGTCTGCCGGTGTTCACGTTTTTATCAGATGAAAATGTGCAGTGAAGCTACATGGAATTGTTCATTTGGACGAATCCTGACCATCCTACCCACGCGTTAATATTGTAAAAGATCATTTCACCCATTATAGGCTTTAATTATTGATACACGTATAAACAAAAACATGAGGTTCATAACCAATTGTTTTCTAATGTTGTTGTTCGTTTTGGAAATGGTATCATTTGGCAGCTTGTGCGTTTCGGAGACAGATTTGTTTCTGCGTCATGTTTTTTGCTGATTTCATAAATAAAACAAACGCTACAATGACAAATTGAAACATCAGATAGTAGGCATGAGAAACACTACCATACTTGGTATAGGTACTTTCAATTTTTTAGCCATTTCTCTCTGTATTGAACTGTTTATTTATTTTTATTCTATTCTGATCCACTTTCCTGTTAATTAATTTGTGGTTTTGTTTACATCCGATGCAATATAATACTAATCGTCAAGCTTTTATTCGGTACATGCGCGTAATTTGTTGGTTAAAATGTCAATGTTGACAATTGTTTTATTTATTAACAATCAATACATTGCCACTAATCATATATAGAATTGTACTTGTCAGCATCTCAGAAACATTCTCCCGATGTCAGTATATAGATCTTATTTATGATCAACGCAATATTTGGAAAGTATGTTTTCTTGTGTGATGTGAAGGTCGATGCTCCCTATTTTGACCATTAATGCGCCTGTCTATTTCGCTGTTACTACCCCGGTCATCTCTAAGAGGGCGTGACACTACTTGCATTTGACCTAGATTTACATGACGGATATAGTCGACGAAGCAGAAAACGCTAACCCTTCCGGATTACCTGGTCTTCTCGAGTTTTTAAGGCTTTCCGTGTGAGTCTTTCCTTAGTTCATAATGTGCCATAGGAATATCGATTGTGAGTTCAAATTATGGTTTCGTTGACACTTTGGTATTCTAATTTTTTTTAACCCCTGACCTCATTAGCCCATACCTACCTCTAATCCTAAATTTAAGGTGCGAGAAATAAATACATATATGGTACGTACCGTTATGATGTAAAGGCTGGTCGAGGTTTAGAGGCGGGGTGCCCCGTGATGACGGTGGTAGGAAGCTAAGGTTTCCAGGGCCTCCTGGCTCACCTTGTCCGGGAAAAAAGTCGCCATACCCTTGATAGCCAGCGTAAAATTCCTGTCCATTATCTGAAAAGACAAAGTTCGACATTTGAAAAAAACGAATTAATTTTGAAAAGCATACATTACTATTTAAACATATAAAGAAAAAAGATGAAATTAAATTCAAAATCTTGAAAATATTTTGTTGTGAAGACCGTCGGCCAATGTTTAAGTGATTTTTTCGATTTTTTTTGTTTTTGAAAAAAGACAGCCATTTTCTTACATTAATGTTTATTTATCATATTATTGATAACAATTCCATTATTTTGATAATTTATTCAAACGTTTACCAATGACCTAAAACACCACAATAATGAACATATCAATACAAAACAGGTATAGGGTAACGGTGCTGCTTGATGAAAATTTCATCATATCTCTTGGCGAATATATACAAATTCAAATCATCAATATGTAGCTTTCGCTTTTATAACCATCAATCTCTGTCATCACATTTTTTTTATAATATTGCTATAACAATTATTTGCCATTTTTGTTTTGCCTGAATACATGATTAGTGAAGTGTTAGATTTTGGCGATAGTGGTTAGGCTATCACGAGTTTCCATCATCGCGGAGTGATATTCAAAGGATCGACTAGTCTGCGATGGCGGAGCGATAACTTCCGGTAGGGTAATCTCTCATCAGCCCCGCCCTATCTTATCTTGGTTGTCAAACTGGTGACGAGTCGTGTCTATATATGCGTATTATGACGGCTGCTGAGGGTTCGGTGGGGCAGCTAAACATGCATGACTACAAACAACCTATATCAGATGAGGCTACGACGACTGAATACGGGCTATAATTGATGCATGGCTAGTTCTGACGATTGATATGTGTCAAAACGGGTATTGTTGTATGGACGTGCACTGGCCTGTATATAGAAAGTACGGTAAACGATGTCCATTTCATCAAATATAGATGTTCATAACAAAGACTGTCGTACGTGTATCTTCTCGCTCCCACCAATCATTGTCCGGCTATTTTGTATGTATTAAGGTTCATTTCGTTTTGATGAACAAAAAATAAATTGTAAGGAGTGCGTTACAGAAAACCTTTATTTATTTCGCTAATATGGGAAGATAAAAATCATTATTTATAAGTGATGTTAGAATAGCGCTTTTTGTTAGAAATATATGAATGATTAAACTGTTGCTAATGTTGGAAGTTAACTGTTATGTGTTGCTAATGTCTGTAGGCTACCAATGCTTAGAGTAAACTGTTATCTTGTTGGAAATGTGAGGATTACTCTTTTGTAAATACACTGCAGTGTGTTGTCTATATCAACAGAACGATATAGCAAACTTGTATATTGTATTAAAATTGTGCAAATGGTTTTGTCAAAAAATATTCTCTTTGTGCTCTGCATCATATGTCATTTTCTAAACAGAAAAGCCATTCTGAGTTTTCTGTACAGAAAACAATCCGAATAAGAAAAAAAAAGAAAATCAATATTATTCCGTTTGTGTTTGGTTTTCTATTTTGTCTTTATCTTTAAATCTGTGGTCAGGTTTCTAGCAGTGACGAGGCCTTACACACATAATGTATTTTACTCGGGTCGTCTTTGTGCGGGATATGCCGTCTGGGATATAACTTTATACCTATAGACAGCGTACTGCCCCTTGACTCGGCCTGTTCGGTCGAGGGTAGACTGTAATAAAATTGACAAACTGTTCGGGTCTGTCAGCACCCCTTGTTGGCGGTGAGGAGTGGAGTCGGGTTCTACTCATGGGTAAGGCGCACACATGTCATCTATCAATGTCTGACCGTATACAAGGCGCGTATACAAACCGGAGCGGATCCGAGCAGGAAGGATCCGGAGACGAAAGTTTGGCATTCTTTGATACACCGTCAAATGAGCCATTTGTGCCTCCGACTACATACGAATCGATTGTTTAGAGGTGTAGGGTTTCCAACAGCGAATGAAGATAAATTTTAAGAGTTTAAAAAAATGAAAGGTTCGATCTCGGATTACGTGCCCACAGGTGGTAGAAATAATAACACGTGTGAAAAATAATACACTGTGTCAGGGTCAAAGGTCAATTTATACAAGTTTTAAAAACCCCGAATGAAGTGTTCCTGTGAATATTTGCGGTAAATACATCCCCGGTACAGGGAAGGACGTGGGGCACTCACTTATTGACCTACACAGATATTTCATTAAAAACGCGTCTTAATTTACTATTAACAATCACTGCTACCTTTAAAAATGTTCAACACCTCTTACGTTATTCCAATTACACTGAAGTTGTGAGTTAATTTAATGTACTTAACTGCGAATTAATATGTTTTGCTGTTTAACATTTACCTTTTTACTTTTATTTAAATTCGTAAATGTCTAGTATAGAAATTTCTTTTTGACATTTGTTTCATATTTTCAATATCAGATAACATACATTCTATCTTGTGACTTGTGCAATTATGCTTGTCAATACCCAAGAATAATCATTGCGATGTCGGTATACTGTTGTATTTACAGCAATGCTTATAATCGGAAACCCTTGACCTAAATAGCATAAACATCTCTCAAATTGCAAATCTCTTTTCTTTTTAACGGTAGGTGAAAAATTAGTTTAAATCTATTACATATATGTTGTAACACCGATTTGTTACAAACAGAAGTCGTTTGAAAACACAAACAGTCCATTTATGTATTCTCAGATATAAAGCGAATTCGAAGTGATTTCGAAATTGTCCAAATCTTACATCATAATTAAGTACTTTGCCAATAATGTGTTTAACTCATTCACCCCTGAAGACACATTTTAACTCTTCCAATTTAAAGGTTGGAATAGTTCATTATGAATTTTCAGGGTTGAATGAATTAAACAACCTCATGTATTAAATTATATTTCATATCTTGTGTCCATATCTGTTTGTATCAATCACTCATTAAATTAAATTTTAGCTATGCCGAGATACTGGAAACCGCTTATACTGTAAACGTGGACATTTGCGCGTTGTGCCCTTTAAACAAATGCGGTGTGGAAATGTGCACGTTGCCACCTTTAATCTGATCGAGGTGTGTACATTTTCGCGTTGGCAATATTTCTTTTATCTTTATATTTTATTTTCTACAATCTATACATAAATATTCGTGTGTGGATATTTTCGCGCTAATTTACTCGATGCTAAAAACGCGAACATTCTCACACCGCGAAAATGTCCACTTTAACAGTGTTTCGCGAGATTATATGTTTATCGCATATATCTTTTCCGACACAACGAAACAATGAATAAATAGCTGTAGTTAATCATTTAACCAGACATTATAAAACAATGAAATTATAGCATCAAGTTTTCCTTTCACGAACCGAAATTCGCAGTGAATAGATGGGAAAAAAACAATCGCAAATATAAAATATTCACGAACAAAAAACATTTGAACTATCGAAACAAGTCACGTACCTGTGATAAATTAATTGCGTGAAAAAGGGTCATGTTTTGATATTGACGAACTCGACGATCAATAAAATACCTGACAATAATAAACACTTCTGCTAATTATTCATAATCACTCCAGTAAAACGATTTACTACAGACATATTTTAGTACACCATAAAAACCACCTGTCTCGTGCAGTGACGATTATTTATGTTTAACGGTTCATTGGAGCATGCAACTTTAAAACAAATCCACAAAGGTCTTATCCGGGTGCATGGCTGTCGGCTTATTGATGGGTGCTCTGGGAACATGCATGCGCGTGCATTACTTTGTCAGTGTGTTTTGTTCAAAGCGATTATGTCGCGTTATGCTTTCAAAGTGCTGCTTATCCAATCAGGAGGTCATAAAAAATTCACGATCCCCGCACCATGTTGTGTCATAAAGGAGGCTTTCTAACGCTGTGTGGTTCCTAAGGTTTTTGTGTCAAGGTGGGCCCTAGCCATTACACTCGACAATGGCGGAGCATCTTAGTGACAGACAGAAGTCCAAGTCCGCGAGAAATCGTGTGATCGAATCACAATACAGTTCTAAGAAAAAGTACCGGAACATGTTAATTTCTGTGTCTAGTTGTTTGTACATATTTCAGTGCGCTTAATGTGAACGATAAGACATGTTTAAAAGAAGATTAATACATAAGTTGCAAAGTTTAATACTATATAACATAAACAAGACTATTGGCCTATTCAGAAACTACAGGAGGAATCTTGAGTGAAGCTTAACGAGACAAAAACGTCCGAGGACTACTGATATTTGTGCTATGTTAATGATAACGCCCGAGAACTACCATTTTCTAACTTGTGTTCTTTATAACATACACTCACTACATTTTACAAGGATAACATAAATGTATACATATCTAAATACATCTTTTCACTTGCCTACGTATTAGGGCTAGACAAATGATATGCAACATGTATATTTTATAATTGTATAGCTAAATACGTCTACGGTTCGCGTCTGGTTATACAGAGTGCAAGTATCCTTTGTATATCATTAAAACAAATCAACGGACTTCTGTTTGAATAGACTATTGCATCTATGTTTACATTACGCCAATGGAAACACTACATGCGCATCGGTGACAAGATTTGTTAATCAAGTGATAATACTATATAAAAGTACACTAGAATGTCAAAAGGATTTGTTGGTCATATGACAATACCGTTAAAAATATATTATGACATCGACAGGATTTGGTGATCAGTTGACAATACCCTTAAGAAATATACTAAGATATGGAAAGGTCATGTTGTTCATTTGACAGTACCGTCAAAAGTATATTAGGATGTTGAAAGGGTTTTTTGTCATTGAAAGTAAAATATGAAAGCCCTTTGATTCAAAATGGCCACGTTCAGATAATATATCGACACAAATATTAAAATTTCTGTGTTTTCTTTAAAATAAATCCCTAAAAGAATAATTCTATTAATAATTTTTGTTTTTAAAACTGGATGCAGTGCTTGTGAAACAAATATCAACATCAATGGTTTTATTGATATATAAAATATGTTTTAACACAAATAACGACTCGCTACACGTTCATTACTGTATACCCTATTGTAAGTAACTAACGTCCGCTAAGATAATAAGAGAAATCATGCTAATGATGATAGTTAAAGAACACTTTAGTCTCAGGAACGCTTCAACTTTACCATTTAACAATGGCGAACATACAAGGATGCTAAAGAACGACATGACTACAAATGAGATTACATCAGAAACAAAATGGCGAACATTGAACAATCAACCAGGAACATGCCATGATTTCAAGATGAAGCCAAAACCTTTAACCTAAACAAATGGTGAACACTGAACTATCGACGAACAGAACATGCTAGGATTACAAAACGACGTCACAATGAGGCCAAGGGCGTGGGGAATGAATACGAAATCAGGGGCGACCACCGACAACATGAATAGAACGACGGTCGCAGTCTGGAGGGAAGAGGGGATGAATACAACATTAGACGCCCAAATCCCCGTATACAGACGCCATAGATGCCATACCCCTGGGACCCGCGCGCTCTGCCAGGGCGGGATTAGTGACATTAAAATTCATAGGCAAGCTAATCCCCCGTAATCCTCGCTACTGCTGGGTCCTGCCTGGGCCCAATGAGATACGGAATACGTGATATAAAATCGTTAAAACAGGCACAAAACGGTTTCTTCTAGACTGGATGGAATCCCAAATTATTCATCTTTTTTTTAAACTCGACATTGTCTTCTTCTTCCCGGCGTGCAACCCCGAGTGTCCCGCTGGTGGTGGCCCCTAGTGGCCAGTGAAGAACTCAGCCGTGTAGCGAGCGTCTTTGGCAAATATCATACAATAGAGAAAACTTACAACTTCCTTCCTTATGATACCAGTAGAACTCTATCTATATAATCGATGTTGTTATTTAAAGAGCGAATTTGTCCTTTGTTTTAAATCATTCTGTCTCGTGAGAGATTAGCATTAAAGTCGGGGTTTTTTTTCTTCTGCTTCCTGTTCTTGGAATACCAGTAACCACTTTGTAACGTTACGTACTGTACATGTTAATGCGCGGAGCTGACGAAAGGAATGTGAGGCCGTGTAACATGGTAGGTCCCGAGTCATACATAAAACATGTACCGCCTACATCAGTAATGACGGTAAAATCCCAGGGCCAGGTGCGCTATTACAGGTATCCCACGAGTGCTAGCTTCAGCACCAGTACCTACCATACATCACACCAACGCGGATAGGTATCTGACAGTGCTCAACACGATGTCAGATTGGAGAGTTTTAACTCTGATTACGCGGTGTGATCTGAGTACCTCACAATGACAACACATAGATGTAGGTATAGGCAAGGATGTATAACGCTAGTCACTTTAAGTAGGGGAGATAACTACCATTTTTTTTGTTCGCCAGGTGGCGTTAATTTAACACGCCTCTTACGTCAATAAATGTGCTAGATAATTTTCAATTTTACTTTTTGCTATGAAAGCTATGAAAACATTAGAAAATAAATTTCAAATTGGCTTATTTAAATCGATCAGCAGCACATTGTCACCCTCACGATTTTCTTTAACATTTTATTATCTGTAATCCTATTTCTGGACTTGTTTGCTGAGTTATCTCCCTTTTACTCAAGTGATTATCAAATTGACGCCAAAACAAAAGAAAACAAACAACTCAAGGTAACGAATAGAACACTATCAACCCTTACCTGAGAAATATCCGAATCCGGGTCCTCCCATCATTTCTGACTCGTCCAATTCACTAGGCGACATTCCCGTCCGCAGCGCGCGCATCCGTCGTGGGTTGCGGAAAAAATGGCGTCGGGCACCTAGAGCACTTAATTGTTTCATTCTTCTTTCTTTAGACCTTCTGTTCTGAAACCATACCTGGAAAATACGAAACATTGAATTCATCAGCAACGCATTGACAATGAAATACATTCAAAGACACCATCTGAAAAGGATCTTAACTACAACATGTTGCCTGTTTGGTTTGGTTTGGTTTTCTTTTTCTCTACAGTAGCATGATGCAAGAAGCTTGGCGAACGGGGATATTAGCTCTACGTAGATCTATTTCTTTGAATGCTGAAATTCAAATGTATGACGGTTAGAATTTATCACTACGTCAGTTTTGAAAATTGTAGTATTGTTGTAATAAAGACGCGAACTTGTCCTTCGCACCGTTAATACATTTTTCCGACAATACTGGATAATCTTGATTGAAAGTTAAATTACTTCGATACGTCGCGGAACGATAGTATTCCAATCTTTAAAAAGCATTAGCTACTTCATCAATAAAAGTTGTTGTAGTTCACTACTTCAATAAGTATTAATTACATGTACACTGTTTCCCTACTTCAATAAAAAGTGGTAGGATAGTTATATTAACAGTACTGACTATGCATATATTGCCATCTTAATGAAAGAAATAATTCAACAACTAGGTTCAGTTGTCAACCGAATCACAGAAAACGCACATATCAAACGAGAGGGTTTTCATTACTGTAATTTTATATTCATCATATATCGCTGCGATGCGCTATAACGTGTAATAAATGTTAGCAAAACTGTTCCCCATCAAGACCGTGACACAATCATTGCAAATAAAAGATAATTGAATCTGGACGATTGACATCACATTGAAATGATACTTTATAACATTGAATGCACGAACAGCACAGTACCGATGCACTTCCATTTTTTTTTTTTCATTTAGAAAAAAGGTAGTAAGATGGAGACGAAATCCAGCGTAGATATCCGTTTAAATTTCCAATATATCTAGGGGACTTAACGCTGGTAAATCACCTGTCCTGCAAGCCTCATTAACGCCTCAAAACCTACAAGTCATATTTCAGATTTAATGCAATGCACTTTGATCAAATCCTGGAAAAAACCTCAAACGCGAATTGATAAGCCTGAAGTCAGCTGTAGGTAAATTGGCATTATGACGGTAATGGCCTCACATTATTGAAATCAGCACATATACACCTGAAATAGGTCCCCTCAAAGCAGGCGGATGGCTGTGGGCAAATCGTTTTTACAGTTCTAAGTAGATGTGACCAATGTGAATAAATCTGATGATGGATTCATTCTTAATTGGTTTCAACGTCAGGTGTACTTTTAAAGTTACAGAAAAAAAACTAATTATAATTTTTACATATTGTATGTGCCAAAAGTACATATGTGTAATGACAGGCCACTGATGACGACACAATGACAGATGTATAAGTGAAGTAGTACGGGTGACACGACAGTCTAACGCTCTTGTACATATGGTGACGATAGAGGATAACGTCGCCTGCTCGAGTAGATGAGACTGCTAAGAACTTCAACGTATAGGTAGGTCTTTCTGGTCCATCTCAGGAATTTACAAAGAAAAAAAAAGTTCCAAGAGATTGTTATCAAGAACGAAATTAGCAGGGGCGTCGCTACAAGATGTCTGTCAGGTTGTCAAACCCGACAAGCCCATCAACAAAGCATTTTGCATATATGTATCTGTGTATTTGTTACGTTTGCATCAGGTGACATTTATTGCCGTTGCTGTTTGCTTTGATTACTTGGAGACCGTTTGTGGACCGGTTCTGGTCTCGCTCCTGGAAACTCTACAGAACAATTAATAACTCGAACATCACAAGACAACGTTGCTCATAAAAGTGACGTCCGTCATTACCACCAGTCAACGCTCGCCGAGAACCACCTAACAAACCAGCGGGATTCTTGCTACCAACCGTCCAACCTTTCTACCAAAGTCTGCTATCATCCATCCGTTCAACTTACAGAGTCCTATTATGCAAAACACACACTTTTGTTTCATAAATCAGATGTATGTTCTTAAGAGATGGTTATAACCAACCAATCCGAAAGCCCAAAGTTCATTTTCTGATTTAATGTAATCGGAAAAAACAACACTTGACTGTACAACGGCCCAATGTCTGTAAATTCGAGCTATCATATGTGTATATTGGTCTACCACGGGACACTAGCTGATATATGGTCTGAACTAATGTGTCTACCGAATTATAATATTTAAAGCAAAAAAAAACCCTCACTAAATATTAAAATCGATATCTGTAGTTATATATATATAAAAAAAACAGAAAGGTTTTCTGTGTGCTTCCTATGAAATACAGGATTTTATATAAATACACAACTGTTGATATTTGACGGTAAAATTAAAATTAATTGGCCAATTATCCGCTCAAACTTGTAACGTAATTACATAGTCCCATTGATTGCGGCTGTCGTCACCGACATTTAGAGGTGTTTGTATGTAGGACGTCCGGAATTGAACCCATCGCTACATAACTACACCAGTCTCCGGTCTAACACAGTCTGACATTTACTTAATGGCACAGTCACTCCATTACAAACACCGCAGCCAAATCTGTGTATGTTTATTTTTATTGAAAATTGAACCGGTATTTCGTTATGTTAAGGGAAGGTATTAATCAAAACTCACGTCGCAGTATTTTGTTAAGACTAAGTACTTAAATGATAACACCAGTGACTAAATCTAATAAATTAGAGACTAAATGTGTTGTCAGATTTGATGAGATGGCCGAGGAGATTGGAGATGTCAGTCGGTAGACTCGGTAAGGATGAGGTGTGGGTCCCTTGGGCTCAAGGCAGGTGTCAATTAAACTCATCATGTCGTTGTGTCATTCCAGCATTTGACAAATTAATAGAAAGTGAGAGCGCTCACACCCAACAAGACACGTGTTTACAAAGTATAACGATGTTTAACAATGTATAAGCGATACGGTCATCACTTACGAAGAGGTCAATTACCCCCCTCTGAGATATCCGGGGTCGACAATTTCCTCCCCACGGGGGTCTACTTAGCTGACCATTATCCACGGACTCGGCAGATTTAGTTTGTCCGACTCGAACCTAATGTGACAGTCGTTATCTCTCGGGCATCGATAACACGCACAATGGCGATGATCGTGGTCCAGTTTCAGCCATTCAGGGTAACCTACTGGGTTTTGTCCGAGTCTCTCACCCGTAAATGGTGATACTGCCAGTTTTGGAGTCTTGCTGAGATCAAATGAGATTAAGTTGGAAAAGAAAACACAAAGTAATTGTTATAGGTAGTTTACTTTCGCTTTAGGGCAGGTGGACTGCGTGGTCACAGAATAGCAAATAAAATTCGTATATACAAGTCATGAAAACAGCCGAGGGTGGACATTCCCTATACAAAGCATTGTTGTGGTTTTCACACAGATGTGACGAATACCCGGGATTGACAGCCTTAGAATGTTGTGAAAGCGATCCACTCGGCCATCCTCGGCTGTTATTCAGGGGATTATACAATCGGTGTGGACATGGGGACTAAGACAGAGCGATTGAAGCAATAAAATCACACAAATACTTTAATCGACTTTGATCATTGTTTTGTTTATAGAAGGACTTATCATACAGGCCCAGACCCAGAATCGCCGACAGGTGAGTCTTGGAGTTGGTCGCGGCTCCTTGAATACACAGGTGTTTGTGGTAAATAAAAGTTCGCTGAAGACATTAGGATATTTTTGTTTGTGGTTCTTGTGAAGTACCGAATGTGAATAGAGGTAAAGAAAGTATTGCCAATAGAGTCTCTATATATGTAACTGGCACAGTTCCTCTTTCTTCGGGACTTTGGATAGAAATTGTATTACTTAATGTCAGTGAACCGTGCGATTTTATTTTTCATTTTTATTTAGAAAATTTTCAAAACTTTGATCTTTACACAACATATTAAATAGCTGTTCTCTGTTTTAATGAATTCGATGTAGTTTGAATTAACGACCAACTTCAACAATTGTGTTCTCCATTAAAGAATAGACACACTTAAAGAATGCCCCCCGCGCTTGCCCTTTTCTGTGAATGACTTCGGGACATTTACTAAATATAGACGACACAATCATTCGTAAAAGGCAAAAATTTAAAATTCCAAACAATTAATCAAAGTTAAAGTACACAAACTCGAATTCAATAAATAGCTATGAATCATAACGGTGGACAGAACACACAACCAGGTATACACCAGTTACCCCCTAAAGTCCTGGGGCAATTTATATCTCTCGATTGTATTCTTATTAGTTATGACAGCGTCCTAAATAGAAAAATGCGCCAAAAGGAATGCATAGCATGTCTTTCTGCGTCTGGAGTCACAGTTTGGTATTTACATTTATTCGTTTTCAAAAGTCACACTGTTTTCGCGTCGACGATTGGCAAATACCAATGAACTGCGGATAAATGCCACATTCCTGTGAGGACATTTCGCAATGTTTGAAATAAATGCACAGGTAACTCCTGAGTTTAATTAATTAATCAATTAAAGTTAGGCATTTTAGATATTTACATATAATTTGTATACATACTCTGAATCTGTATAACAACACAGAGGTGTAAATTAAGTTATGCGTGGTATTTTATTAGGTGCAACAACAGCATGGGTGTTTCGCTCTACCTTCAAAAATCGTATGTTTGGATAAGTGTCAAATTTATAATTAAACAGTAGGAAAATTAAGGTTTAATCATTTGTGTATTTTTCTAAATCTCAAATCATATGCAACATTAAACGATTCACCAAATAATGTATAATTTCTCTGACCGTTTTGTTCATCAAAAATCAAGAATCAATCTTAGCCTTGACATTCTAAAAATTCATGGAAATTTCTTAAGCAGATTTTGTCATTGAAAAAGAAGGACCACTTTTTGTCTGTCCCTTACAATGAAGTAAAGTCTATCTACGAAGCAAATGCGGTCTGTCCACCCTAATTAATGGAGGGGGGACCCTGGGGAAAAGTACCGTCCACCCAACACCCAACATCAGGCAATGCCATATACCGTTAAAGTGTATCTCCACATCAGAAAACGTTCATGCATGAGCGACAAAGTTCATCAATATTGAGTATATTGCCGGGCGTGCACACGGAAGGCGTATGTCGATATGATTTAGTCGAGCTGTGCCTACTGAGGCGAATTACATTTCCAATAGCCGCTACGGATAGGTTTTGTTCTTACTCATATTGAGTATCTAAGAATTGATCCGGAAACCGAGTGAGAATGATCCGGAATTTCTTTACACGCAAATTTGTTAAAGTAAAGTAGAATTTAAAAATTATTCCTGCTCGAATAGATTACTTTGGTTCTGGCTTTAAGTAGGTTTAGTCTTGAGATTTAAAGAGAATGAGGTGAATCCATGCATTTTATCGATTTTGTCGACGGCATTCCGATGAGAGTTGGCACGTCCTCTACTCAGATATTAGACTCGGGTAGGCTATGTAATGTTAGCGAGTAGCCAGCGAGAACGGCAGAGGTAAAACAAATACAGACCAGGCTCACATCGCTGTGCACCTGTTTAGAAGTACACATAAAGATGATGTAGGGTGTTTTATTTTTCTCTGAGCAGTAACTGGTACGAGACGCTACGATGCATTTCGTCAATACACGCGGGGTTTAAATCTGTAATCCCCTTTATGACATGAATTTCCACTCGAAAGGGTACCCATCGTTTGTATTTTCTGTTCTAGCAAATGGGGTTTTGTCTGAACGACCACAGTTGGGACCGAGACTTTCCGAAGGGATAATCCCCTTCTCGATTATGGAACAGAAAATGGACGACTAATCTCGTGATGGGGAATCGATTTGAAGTCATTTCCACCACAGATATGTGTAATGTTCCGTGGCCAACAGACAAAAGCCCTGTACCGACACCCCCCAGCAGGCGTCGGGCCCTGACGGAAAAAACTCTCTGGAGGGTAGGAGAGCCGGACCGGGGACCGGGAATATCGAGGTGTGAGCTCGTGAAAATGTCCGTATATCGCCCGAACCGTGAGCAGAATAGCACAGCGTGCGAACATAAAGTTATAATAAATGTACTCCGTCACGCCATTACTTGTACCCTACACGGTCATGGTGATGGCGCCATCACGTTCAGTTGAACGTTTGTAATGTATTGAACTACGAGAGCTTAAAATAGACAAGTTGAAGTAGACATATCTTTTATCGTTACAACACGAATCCCTCATACCGGTATTCATTTACCGTTGTCTATTGTAAGAATAATCCTAATAAAAAACTTATGCACTATTCCGTTGCTTTATTTCATTTTTATTAATTTGTGTATTTAACGTGAAGTTATGCATTAATTAAGGATGAACAGGTAAAATAATAAACAAATTTACTACGGTAATTAAAAGCATTCACGAAATTTGATTCCACTCTAAACAATGAATAATTTCTTAAGTAACCTTCCTTTAATTGATGTGTAATAAATACTGTTTATTTCATGACAGGAAATGACTGAATCATTTTCAACCAAACTCATTGTACAATAATTTATCAAGTAATACCGATCATTTCTCCGACAAAGTCGAATCGATGGAATTGATGACGTCATACAGTTGGGGAGATCCCATGATTCCTAAGTGGCTCAAAAGTCGCATTATCTGTGGGTAACTGTCTAAATATGACGGGGAATCGCTTGTCAGCCCCGACACCGGATCAAATACACATTATACACCAGGAGGCGCTTCGGTCGACTGGGACAGACTGCCAGTTTGTCATCCACGTAGTCTCCAGGCAGGAAATATGAAAATTATCAGTTTCCGAATCTCGACTTCCACTCTTGAGCGAGCTTAAAAAGGCTGCTCACGATCGCTTAAGGTTTTTTTGTTCTCAAAGAAAAAATACATTCGATCCAAAGAAATTTGATTTATGAAGATCGAAGAGAAGATATTGTACCACGGTATTACGAAAATGGGAGAATTTCCAGAAAGGGGTTTTCCCATCGCATTTAGATATAAACATTTGGAAATATTGCAAGTAAGTTGTGATACATTGCCAAACGTCTATAAAAAACCATTCCCCAGTCTTATTCATGATGATGACCTAAATAAAAATGTATTGGATCGAATTTCGATCCGGTAACATGTGCAAGTACCGCAGCTGATTTGGGTCGCTTTTGGTGGCAGCGTTGGGATAGTGTTTGGTGGTAGTGAAGGTTTTGACACTATGTCAAGCAAGACACACCCGGTCCATCATTACGCTAACATTGATCCATCAGGTCGTGCGGAGGACATTATTAACAGTCAACAACCATTGTTGTTAGTGGGAAGGAGACACTCTAAGACCTAGCAATCGAACTCAATAAATTACAGACACATTAGCTCGCGCTTACTGAACAGCTGTTCAGGGCACAACCTCGAGATGTGGTTATGAATAATTATATAGGGGGACAATGTTGTTATCGTGGTCGATCAGATTCATTAACTTTATTTAGTTCCTGATTTTTTAACACATAAAACGTTACTTTGAAGTTCTAAATAATAGATGAAGACATTTTATATGAAAAATATTTTCCTCGCAGTCGTTAATGCAATAAACACGCGTTGTAACGGTAAACGACAGATTATATTGCATCTAGCCGTGATATTACACGAATATCTGTCTATGCATAAGATGGCCACTTACTTATCTTTATCAAACACGTCTTACTTAGTTTATAAAGAAACAAAATCAATGACATTAATCGTTACAGATTGCAACGTGGAAAAACATTCGGGGTCTCATATATCCACTAATCCCATAGGAATTGCCTGTCAAGTCCTATCGATATCGTACCTCTACGCGATATCATCTTTACGACACCTAATGGCCAGAACAATATAATTGATGGTCGTAAAAAGTCCTTAACGGGGCCAAATTTAGGCCTATTACAGAGTGTTTTAGATAGGACGTGTTAGGTCGCCTTATAAAACAATAAATGCCTTTCTGGGACACGAACAAGAGTACGAACCTTACCCGGTTGATAAATAAACAGTAACAAGTAACTGATACTGATTGTTATCTGTGTATCTACCTTTAGTAGATTCTTTTTCCATTCTTGTGTGGTTTTTTTTTGCAATTTAATGAACGTGTGGGCACCCTCTTTAAAAGATTCTGTACTTTCCTTTGTTTTCGCTTACAGACATTGCCATAATTGGAAATACTCTCTAAATTATATTGAGAGAAATCTTTACAGACATTGTCATAATTGGAAATATTCTCTAAATTATATTGGGAGAAATGTTTACAGACATTGTCATAATTGGAAATATTCTCTAAATTATATTGAGAGAAATCTTTACAGACATAGCCATAATTGGAAATACTCTCTAAATTATATTGGGAGAAATCTTTACAGACATTGTCATAATTGGAAATATTCTCTAAATTATATTGGGAGAATTCTTTACAGACATTGTCATAATTGGAAATATTCTCTAAATTATATTGAGAGAAATCTTTACAGACATTGCCATAATTGAAAATACTCTCTAAATTATATTGGGAGAAATCTTTACAGACATTGTCATAATTGGAAATACTCTCTACACTATATTGAGAGAAATCTATCCGATACTTCTTCGTTTGATGCAGCGCTTCCGGATGCACCAAACTGGTTCCCATTTAACTTTCCTATCGTCTACTATAGTATAACATTCCAAATACCAGTATAGCCATTCTTCTCGTGTATGTGTATGTATGATGCTATTAAAGGGAAAGTTCTGCAAGATCATTATGATATATGGAAGTAAAACATATCTTAAACGAATCTTGCAGAGTTTTGACCTTTTGTACATTGTCAGTATTATAGTAATTGAATATTTTATTTCTGATGAATTTATAAAACAAATTAACGATCAATTCATATAATAACTGTTCTATAAGAGGTATTTTTTTAATCTTACACAGGTGTGATCAATCTTAATTTCAAAAGATCCCTTCATATCCTTTTTCCAACGTTAAGGGGTGAAGAGCAACCCTTTATGTGGTAAAAGGCACATTAAGTTCTTTACATAATAAGAATTGCCACAACTTGTCTTTATATCCATTTTATTTTTCATTTACAAGTTAGCAAACGATGGATCCAGAGGAGTTATTTTAACAAAACTACCAAAATTAGATTCTTACAATATAACACGATTTAGCACAAAATAACATATTTTAGTACCAAATAACTTGTTTTAGAACAAAAAAACAAACACATGTATAAGTCCAATAGAACGGAGGGTAGTATAAATTAAACTTCGTTACATTTAATGAAAGTGCTCATGGTATAGTTATGTGGCTACAGTAGTACGGTCCCTAGTGACAAGAAGGCAATGCAATGGGCAAAAGTTCCAGATAAAAAGGTCATCTAGTACTATCACATTCACACCTGAATCTACTACATTCTTTAAAAGACAGACAAAAGTCACAAAAACCCTTATTTCTTCCGCTATCGATAGCAAATTGTTAAATTCCCCAGCACATCACACATTCAACCCAATGCACCCAACACACAAAGGTCATCATTAATCTTCCTCATCAGAAATGTGTTACCCTAATATAAGCTGATGTCACTTTACATAATTATTCTCAAAAATTCATTTCCAGTTTAGACCCATTCACTGTATCAAACTCATTACATGGTATTATATTCATAAATTCAATTTGCAAGTGACACTATGACCAGAAAAGTGATTTTTTATTACCGTTACTTAAAAACTGGTTGCACACAATAACAAATAATAAGATAGGGCTTATATTGGAGAAGCAGAATGTAACGAAATTATAAATAATCTAATGGACAATCACGATCTCTATATTAATTGTAAAAAGTTTGACACATGCATTAAAAATTTGGAATACCGCGTTAATATTTTAATTAAAACCCATTAACGTGTGGTTTTCATACATTTCTTGAAATATTTTTCAAGGAGATTTTTAAATGATTGAAATCCATTATTAGCCAATAGATTAATAGATAGACATTTTTAAGTCATTATGTATGATTCATGACTTTTCAATCACAGATAATATGGAGGTCATATTTCGACCAGTTAACGTTTACAAACTTAAACACGACTTTATAAAAAAAACCTTGATAAGATATCAACAAATCTTCAAGAAATTGGATTAAAGGTTAAATTAAATATAAAATTTTCACTTTGGAAATTATTAAGGTAATTATATCTAATTTACATATGAAAAAGTAGCAATTTATCACATGGACCAATCAGATCACGTCATGCCAGACCTGCTAAGGAAACTGAAAACCGGACTGGTTGGCGGTAGTCTGGTAAATAAAAAACAAGCAACATCCATTTCCCGTTATCATTTTACTTTCATCGTGTTACGTTAGAAAAATGTTTATCGACTACTTGTGTCGCTCGTTTTTCTCGTGGATCACGTGCCGCATACTCGTCGTGTATCATTTTATCAGGGAAGGGATCTTGTGCGAACCTTAATCGTTTAGAGTGATGAAAATTGCGCATATACACCCCCTTCCCCCGAACCAACTCATCTCCGCCATACTCATTAATCAAAAAGTGTATATTAGGGTATAGCTATGATCTAGTGGTGTTGTGAGTTCGTCACGCCTGACTGACACTATAGGATATCGTCCCATCATGCCTCGGGTCTCCCCACCCGGAGTATGGGTGGCATAAGCTCCTGACGACTCCACGCAAACAAAGTACCACTTTTGTCGTCAGCCCTTTTGAAACGAGAACGCTCTTCTATCATATGCCTAAGTATTTCATAAGAAAACGTTGCACTTGAATGCTTTTAGCTAGTTTTCCCTTTAATCATGCTGAATATATTTTTGATATGTAAACTTAACGTAAAATGCTTTCGACAGCCACGAATATGATTTATGGCCGCCATTGGAGGCAAATTTGCTCGGAGCTGTCAACCCTATCGTGTGGAGGAAATCGCAGCCTTTTGTCGTCAGCTCGACGACGTCGTAGGTAAATCACAGGTAGATGAAGTAGACAACATTAACAATCTAGGGTCGCGGTACCACCGTTTGAAAACACATATATCATACATGAGATCAGGGTAGGTGGGTAGGGGTGTTTGCTGAGGGAATACATCAATGTAGACGGTCTTGACAGCCGTACAGTGAAACTATATAAGATAAAAGCGAAATTTTCAAAATGCAGTAAATAATGACGTAATTTTTATGATGTATTTATAAATTTGAGTATTCCAAAATGTCCGCAGAAATTGTATAGGGAATTTAAAATAATTCAACTGATAAATTTAGAAAGTTTTCATTCGAATGATGCAAAACTTTGAAACTGTGAAATTACCTTCAACCAGTTAAGTATATGTAGCAGAGAAAGAGAATTACAATGCATGCAATTATACATTCAAGTAATGCCAAAATAGGCCCTTATACTCTGCTTCGACTTAACTAATGTCCATGCACTATCCAATGCATATTTGAAAAGGATAACCCACAGCGTTAACGTATCGTATAGCAGATTTATAAGTATTACTTAACATCTTAAATATACATAACTTAATAAACCAGAAATATCACAATTAATTCTTTCCATGCGCGCAACATTGTTTCCATCACTTGTGCTGTTAATAATGACGTTTTCAGTTACCACAGTATGGCGTTTACGTGGATCCATTGTTTTGGGGAGATACCGAAATATTCAGTGGAAAAATTCCAGTGAAACTAATGGTTGCTGGTGCTATATGGAATGCATTGAAACGTCCTGTCCGTAAGTCTACCACTAAATGAAAACAGAACTTGTAAACGAGAACAAATTTTAATGTTTAATGTAAATGGACAATATCTCTCAACAGTTACAGTTATTTTTAATATTTATGTACATTTGCATAAAATAAAGGTCCTTTAAATGAACGCAGTACATTTGTATAATTCTATGAAACTGTTTAAGAAATTAGATAAGACAACAGGAAGTAGCTCTTATAACGTGTGACGCATTTCAAAGATTTCATAAATTTTGTTATCATATTAATTTCTCCCTCCCAACGGAAAAACCCGTTCATTGTGGTGTTTTATATACAGTTACTCAAGTTTATATTCTCATACGGTGAAATAACCGCCGTGAAACAAGTAAGATTTTGTATATTTACAATTTAAAATTACAAACTAAGTTAATTCAATAACACAGTTTTTTAATAAGTGTAATTCAAATGACATTCACAATAATATCAAGTTGTGTTTGTAAAGAATTTTCTTTAAAGCAGAACTTAGCTTAAGAAGCTCGTGATCAACTTAAGCAATATCAGTAATTTTATACTTATTTATCAGACATTTAAATAATGTTTGAAGTCTTTTTATATATCCAATAAAATCTAAATCAATACTAAAATCAGGTTGATGACAAATGTATTGTTTTCAAATGGACAAACATGTTATTCTTCATTTTTATATTAAGCTTAAATTTTTTTTTTGTATTGTCCTTAAACTTTAACATTACTTTCCTTGTTAAAGATGTTTATTTCAATTATTTCGATCTAGTAAATATTCTCTTGCTTCCATAGTTAACTCAAACGTTGTTTCAATGAGCTGTCGACAGCATGTATATATATATGCTATCTAAAACCTTACGTGAGTATATATATATCGCACACAAAGCCGACATTCCTCTCGCTTTTATCATAGATAATTAAAGCCGCTATATATTAATGTACATGGCTAATTATTTAATCGCCAGTGCGCGTGAAGAGGTGGTGCCGCTTCGTTATGACTTCTTTGAAGTCGTTGGGAACAATTACAAGGATGTGAGATTATCCCAAAACTGTTTGTCATGCAGCTGATGCTTGTAAATGTTCTATGTAATCTTCCTTGTTCTCAAATATTATTATACATTTCTTGGTAACTTATAAACGTTTTGTTGTTGTCTTTTGAGATTGCTTTAATTTTTATGATGTTATATATATTCTCTGGTCAATTAAAAACGTTTGTTGTCATTTCGTTTGCTTACGCGTTAATCTGAATATAGTTAAAAACATGTTCGGGTCAATTAAAAACGCATTCTATCAAGAAAAAACTCGCAAGTAAAGACGACGACACTCTGGGAACAGCTGTAGCCGGCTGAATTAAACGTTTAACAGCAGCACGGTAAAGTTTCACTGAACTCGAGTTATTAAATGTTTACGCACTGTGGTCCAATGTTTATTGCTCCCAAATTTACACTTGCACAATGACAGCACAGGTAATTCGTTTTGAAGAACTCACAAGCTGTTATAATTATTTAGGTCCTATTTCGACATCGTTCCTTTAACTTACGGTTATAAACGTTTAGATTAATGTGTAACATATCCATACAAAAATTCATTTCCACAGATCTATCTACCGAGGTCCGTTCGTTTCACATTATGTACAGGCCTAGATTTTAGTCTTAATCATATCTTAATTCTTTGACTGGAAACCAGATACTTACCCTGCTGAAACACAATCAGAGCTGTATAAATCCTAACCTATAATTCTACATCTGCAGCAGTTCTACTTAAGTCTTTTTTATCGGATGATAATTAATTTCCCGTCTTTTATATCGCCTAAGTTTCACTACCACATTTATTCAGGTCCTGTTACGAAGAAAATTGTTAAACTTTTCTTGAAGTTAATAAACAAATCGTTCTACCCGGTTTTACATCCATTTTGTATCTAGGAATTTTATACCAATGCAAATGGGGGATACAATTCCTTCGTTTCTTATTTTGAAGATATTTTATTACATTTTATATCAATAGATATTTTTTGAAAATATATATATGAGAACAATTCCTTGCGAGTTGGCCATTATGGATTTGATGTCGATTTATCTCAAGCCTATGATACATGTTTAACACTTTATAAATTATAAAAACAATTCTGATACGATACGTCCGGTTTGATTAAGAAATAATCAATATGTTCGAACGCGATAAAGTAATTAACTTATAAAGAAAGAATGAGGTGTTCTCGCTATCATCTAGAATATTTTAACGGTCCCTGTAACACCAATTAAAACATTCTATGTCAATCATCAATCGAAAGCACCAGCATTTACAAGCTCTGAATATTTATAAATATGGGCTTATTGGTTTTTTTCTATTGTATTATGCAGAAGTGATTCTTGCATATTTAATGAAAATAAAACATATATCAGAACGACAATGGAGTGACTTTACTGCAGCGATATCATTTGTTTTACATAGCTTTGGCATTGTTACCTTGTGTGACTTGTCATTGTTAACGTACTCAATCAATACACTTTAATATTTGACCAATTTGGTCAGGATATTTCCAAGGTTTTACCATTCATTAACAAGACATATGGATTACTTCGAAAACTGTGATAAACAATGATAAACAAATATTAACGATATAACATATCTATCAAATGTAAAATGAAGACACATGGATTTACTTCGAAAACTGTGATAAACAAATATATTAACGATATAATATATCTATCAAATGTTATAAGAAAACTCTAACGAGAATTTTTATTGATATATACAGTAAAGTGAAATAACATGTCTATTTCTACGTAATTACTTAATGAAAAATGATGCTATTTTGATTGCTACGCGTTCACATGTTGGGGGAGAACAGGTATTAAGCGGGTGCAATGATATGTATAGCTCTGACTAGAAATCCTGTTACAGATTTTAGCGAGTCGTTGGCTGTGTGTCTATACAGGAGAACTGAAAGGTTAATACCGACACAGAAATTCGTGAATACAGGAGTTGGTACTGCTCCTTTCTGTGTCACAGGCGTCTCACCGTGCAAATGAAATGAAAACACCCGCAGGCGTCAAAACAAATCCACAAAGATTCGGGCCGTCATTCGCCCTGGGCTTTATTGTGTCCCTGTAAAAAGCAGGGTAGGACTGAAATTGGAAACCTTTTCTTAAAGCTTACACCCATTCACTGTCCACGTTGGAATCCTGTAGACGTACATTTAAGGAATTTACGGTCTGGGAAAACACCATTCAAGCTAGTAGTATTAAAAGGTCAGAAAACTAGAGCGTCCGATTCCATACTCGTATGAAGCTGTTTGTTATAAACAGATTTGCATTTCCGGAAAATATATACAAGTTGTGTCCAACATCTTCAACCTATCACAAATATTATTAAATATTTTGTTGACTTCTTTTATAATATTTCAGAACCATTGACAAAACAATCCAAAATATATAAACACATCTCAAAACTATTTCTGACCCTCAAACCAAACCTGCTGTTGATTCTAACCATGATATATGTGTACTGAAAAAGCTATATGATATAGAATTAAAAAAATATCATTCCATTGTTCAGGATACATTGTTTTCTAAGATAAAAGAACAAAACAACTCTGTAGAACTGATGGGCAGAGAGCCCGACTTTACGTTCATGGTAATTTAAAAAAAAATCATCATAAATGCAAACAAATATCAAAAGTAGATTGGCAGGTCTGAATTGAAATGGATGATTGTCCAAACGAGTTTTCACTTGATACATTTTAAAGCTAAACTAAAAATTAAAAAAATTAAAACCTTACCTGAATGACCCTCATGTTGAGTCCCGTTTCCTGAGCTAGCTGTTCCCGGATGTGACGTGTTGGTTTAGGAGTAGCATTAAATGCTGACTTCAAAACTTCCAATTGTTTTGCTTTTATCGTAGTCCTTGGTCCTCGCCGTTTGGCTCCGGCAGTAGAATTAGCACTTCCTTCCACCAACTCCTCGCACGATCTGTCATCCCCCTCGGGTGTCGTTTGACCCGGGTTGGGAGGAATAGAATTTCCATTCGTGTCACAACTTTGTGTACTATGGTTCGAGTCTGAGG
Organism: Chlamys rubida; assembly: GCA_032359455.1. NCBI lineage: Eukaryota > Metazoa > Mollusca > Bivalvia > Pectinida > Pectinidae > Chlamys > Chlamys rubida. The sequence continues at coordinate 28,615 of JAUMHH010184432.1, read as the reverse complement.
ATATTTTAAGCAGAGCTGTATCGTCCTTTAGAGGATCGGGGCTCGAGGGGATTGAGTTCATATCGTTTTTGTTACTGGTGATGTTGTTGTTGTTGTTGTTGTTGTTATTAGTAATGTTTGTGTTGTTGTTTAAGGTGATACTCGACAAAATATTTTCCTTGGTGTCTATTTCTGTACTGTTTTCACCATCGATGCTGAAGTCTCTGTCTGAAAGGTTCGCCGTATGCTCCAATTGGTCGAGTTCTGCTTCGTCCTCTATATCTGAAGAACCTGGGAAATTAGAAAATTGTCCTCATTACTTTGAATTCTAGATATAAAATTAAATATAGCTAGGATACAAATTCAGAGAATTTTAACCGTTTAGTAGTAAGGTAGAAAACAATGACAATATTTCCCTTTCAAAACATTAGATACTTTTCAAAATATCAAAAGATGAACTGAATGCAAAATTTTGCACAGCAATAAAACCATACATTTTGAAACATGAGCAATATTTTATAGACTCTAGAAAATCATCAACTCATACCCTGTAGTAAATGAGCATTAAATATTAAAGGTATAAATCATTTAACTCCATAAAGTATAAAATGTATAAGAGGACATTGAATGACATGCATCCAGAGAGCAAATCAAAGCATACTGTTTCAAAATTAAATGTTCATGTAGATATGTATCTTCTATATAAAATGCAGACCATGGAATGCTTGGAATTCAATAAAGATAATATCAAATTCTCGGTTAGTCAGCAAAAGCACTTAAATAAATGATTAAATTTGCATGGTGTTGTTCAGATTTACACAAATAATCCCAACCCAACATATAACCTCCACGAGGCGGTTAACCATTCCTATTTTTACAGCTCCAACTAACACCCTTCTCACGTTATTCCCGTTTTCTAAGAGCTGATAAAATCGTAAGCTGTTTTCGCCAAAAATAAGAAACACTTCTTTGTCATTTTTTAAATCAGTAATAAAGACGAAAGGTTATAACGATGGGGCATATAATTTGTATTAAATCGAACTCAGATAGGGATAGTCTCTTGAAACTACAATGAACAAACAGTTATCGTTTTAAAGCCGTAGGAAAAGCACGTGCGTATCTAAATTGTTTGTAAGTCGAATATGAAATAATGGATTCCTTGCATAAAACTAGGACTTTTTTTTAATTTTCTGTCTGCGTTATCAGGTCTACATGTACAGTTACGAGCGTGCGAGATAACCCCGCGACTTCATACCCCGAATTAACACGATGTTTAGCGATACGACTAGTATTATAAAAATTATCGTCCTCAGAAGTAGTAACGGGAGACGGGGAAAACATACCCCCTCCAGAGTCCTAGATAACACCATCACAAATGCATCTTTTTATTTTCTATCAGGAAATAATTCCAAAGAAATGTTTCATAAAACAGGATTTCAAAAAAAAAAAAATCACACACTTCATTCTATGTTGTATTGAGGTCTATGAATTTGTAACATTTAATATTCTTCACGTTCTTAAATTATTGAAAGTGGATTTTTAAAAATGTGTATATCGAGTTCCATATGCTTTTCATTACGAAGCCCTACAGCCGTCAGTTACACAGAACGCCCAGAAACGGTCCAAGTTTGCAAATGTTTCCTCATATCTATTATAAATTCATACTTTGTGAGAGAAAAGTTAGCGGGCATTTGAGTTCAAAGGACTCAAGTTTAACATGGTTCTCGAGAAACATTTAGCGGCGGACGAGACACCGGTCACAGCACGACTGCCGATTAGGGGGACTATTTATTACATCTGCGGAAGAATTTCCTCCTGATACCTGCCGAGTAATAATGACCAAAGTGTCTGAAAACACTTCGACAAAATTCGGGTGCCACTTATTTTAACGACTTTAGAAAAAAGCATTGCCAAAGTGCAGCTTAAACGTACATTTGGTATCATTTGTTTGGGTAGTAGAATCAAGTGCATTGTGCTTTTGACAGGCAAGCAAAATGCATGTACAAGATTTAATATATAAAACACAAGGTGTAATATATGTATATAAATAAACACATTTGTATATCGGATAATATCAGTTACAGGCAACATTTAATATAACATTTATATAATAAATAAAGTAAAAAAATAAATGATGTGGATTTAACAAACAAATACATTTAATATCGCATATTTAGAAGTAATAAATAATAATAGCGTAGTAGTTTTAACCAAATCAACACAAATGTTTAAGAACTGTAATGGTATATAAAGAACTTAGTTAAGAAAACTATGAAAAGGTTATTCTCACAGTTTGAAATATTCATAACATAAATTATCCTTAATGTTTTCTTCAGGCGAAAATAATTTTAATACTAAAAACCCAAACATTGTTTTGAAATAATCCTATCGCGTAAATTTAGGGTCGTTTAACTATTATTTTTTCAATGAAAATAAAAGAAAATACTGAAATTAAACAAGTATTTCTAATAATAATCACATAATATCGAATCATATTTCTTGTATTATCCTATTAAAACGTTATATATAGTACTTACTTGATCAAAAGACGTATATATAAATATATAATACATTGAATTTTGACCCCACTATAACTAGTATACCAGCATGTAACATAATCTGAAATATGTAAATTGATCCACATAACGTGAGACAAAGGGAATGCTAGTAGAACCACACGCAATCCGACCCGGCTCGTGTTTCCCTAGCCCTACACAGGTGTTACCATTATACTCACTAATACCAACGTCTGTATCTCGGGGCTACAGATTTCACGGAATAGCATAACAGGCCAGAATGGGTTCCACTAACGAGATTAGGGAAACCCTACACGAGATTTCACAAGTCGGTGCGAGATTACAAGCATGCAATACATGCACTTTACACAACAGTTGGACCCGACCACCACGTTACGTTCAACAAAAGCATTCGTTATTCCCTAACCGACTTCACAGGAGTTCTAAAGTGTTTTACTCTCAAACAAATACATTGCGTGTTTGATGTGTTCTAGGATTAATTATTAGGACATTTTCAAATGTGTTCTTTTGTATATATAGTGCAGTCGTTCTAATAATACCGTATTCCTTGACATTTAGTAATCCCACAATGTAAAAGATTTCTTATAATATAAACATTCCTTGACATTTAGTAATCCCACAATGTAAAACAATATTCCATATAAATTCTATAATTCAATTATTGGCTATTAATAATTTTTCAAGCTTATCCCATTTTGTATGTAGTATAGTCGATTTCTTGCAACATAAACATTCCTTGACATGTCCTAATTGCAAAGTGTAAAATAGCGTTTAATATATATTCTACATATAATTTTTTTCTTTATTGATGTTCAGACAATAAATCACCGAGATATTTTAAAAATGTGACAAAGCATTGTTGCTGTCTAATATACAAGTCCTATCACCTTAGAAATTCTAATAAATTTAGTACAGACGAACATATCAACAAAAAGAATCGTTGGTTATCATCTATGTTTCAATAAACACATTGGTGAAATGTGTTATTCTTTCAGGAACAGTAAACAAAGCAAGATAATTGATGCAATATCGATATTTGAATTAAAACAAATATTGAAGTAAAAATATGTAGGTAACTGCTTTACAGCTAAAATAGCCTTTTTATATATTTTTTTATCACATATTGTTCGTTCAGGAAATCTTTAAATAACAAATGTTTTTTGTACTTTCAAGAAAATGATGAATGAGGCTGGGAATAACAAATATTTGTCTGCAGCGAGTTCTTTGTCAGAGTACCACTACACGACCTAACAATCTGGAAGATTATTGATTAGAAGCGACGTCTTCTAAACAACCACCCACCATCCTCGCCACTGACCTATAAACAGCTATAGTATTGACAGCTGATATGCATGCTTTGTTCAGATACCGGTACGACAACCATGTCCAATAGCTTCATGAATATGTGTATATTTGAGCATGTATGTGTTTTGAGAGACCGGAGACCCAGCCAATCAAGGCACAAGGATAACAACGTGCTTACAAATAGCCAAGATGTTAATTCGATTTTTTGAGCCTAAATCCTTCTATTTAGACCTTGTTTAGCATCTTAACACATTACATTAGATTCCAAAGGGAGCGATTAGTCCCCATCATTAGACAGAACTGAGCCAGCAGGTCCAGGGCGAGCTTCGGATCAATGCTTGGTAAGCGAGTGCGAGCGTGAACCAATTCGGGAAGCAACACCCTGATGAAAGCGCTGTTTATTTGTGATAATGAGAGACGATTGAGTCTGTGGGGTCAATTTGTGTCGCATCCCCTCTAATAATACCCTCTTTTATTATCTCCCATGAAAATGAAAACACGAAACAGACAAGAAAGAGAAGTCGACGTCAACTTCGTTAAATGTTGGACGCAAATCGAGTTTGCGGAACCAATAATCACGTTTAGTGGAATATTTTAGCTGCCAACAGTTAAGTGGTCCGTTTGTTCCTTCAAGAAATATTTTGCGGTTTATTTGCGTTTTTTGTTTTTAATGTTTTATTAGATTTTCTTCAGGTTTCGAAGGATTGTATACGGTTGTTTAGCTTTTTTTCGTATAGATATAGAAGGCATGATCGAATAAATTATCAACGGCTATAAAAGACGCCCACAAAGAAAAGAAAATTATAAAAATCATTGTAAGGAATCGGTATACAAACGTTTGTATCAACTCGACAACCGAAATTTTATCAGTTTCTGAATATTATTGAAGAGGTTTCGTCTCAAGGAAATATATCAACTAGCAATAAGACTTCTTTCTTCTCAATCCTGATTAATTTGATTGAAATGATGAAATTAAATCATAAATCTGTCTGCTAATGGGAATTGCACTACCAACACATAGATAATTTGTGATATTTTCTAGAGCCGTTACTATTCAGAGAAATATATATTTCATCTTGCGTTCCATAACCTTTGATTCTAGATTAAAAGTGGATTACTCCGCATAAATAAATTGGTAAGAAGTAATATATTCTTATTACAAAACTGTGTATAAATGTAGTTAGCCCGATTTTCAATTCCTGGGTTGAATATACCTATCACATACAGAGAGTCTAATCGTAGCATCTCCCTGTGACGTGTGTGGTACAATTTATCTGCCCCGTTATTAAAGTATTACACTCTTTAATGAGCATTTGATTAAAGAATGTATGCCTAAAATCTTCAACCTTGATCGAAGATGAGATGGGGAAATAAAATCCCTATATTTCCCCATGTGTATTCAACTAGGTATATACTAGAAATATTATCGCCTGATAAGATAAACGGAGTGGAATAAAAACTACTAGGTATGTATTATATATATTAAATCTACTACTTATGTATCTCTCCTCCAGACCACACCAGACAGAGGAAGTTACAGGGGTTTTCTATACCAACCGTGAGAACTAACAATATCAGGCATTTATCTTGATCCATATCTAGAATATGAAATTAAATAAACTTTAAAATAATAACATACTGAAATTGATATTTTTTTCTTCAAATCTACCGTTAGTGTATGGAGATAAATTATTAATTAAGTTATCACGCTGGTAAATTATCTGTAATTTTACTATTAAGGATATGAACATTTTAATTAATCAATTCAAACAAAAGTGAGAGAATAGATATAGCTTGTAATTTCTCGTTCGATATGTTCCATATTATATTTAAAAGGAAACTATTTGTAGACATTGTTTAACGTTTTCAATTGATTAAATTATGTATTGTATATATCAATGACGTATTTGTGAGAACAAAAGGTTATGGGGCACAAACCCAGTATCGTGAATCCGGTGCGATGTCCGGGTCATGATACTACAAATACAAGGTCAAGCTGTCTCAGACGCTTTGGTATTCGTCTTAAAATGTGACAAAGTAAGCTTCTTACTGACATCGATCAAAACGAATCGGAAGCGAAAATTCTTTGATTTCCGGTATGTGACTGACTCAACTTTCGATTGTTGGGAACAATTAAAACTTCAAACAAAAGCTGCTTAAACATGAGGATTCTAGTCGATACTGTTCCTCGAAGATGTAAGAACGCAAAGAATCTGATAAGACTCGCCACAGAGCGACATGATTAATATCATCAATTAATCATTATCTAAAGATTTCTAACTGCTTCTATAGAACTCAATACCTCTTCAAACACGCGTTAACGCCAGTAACGAGAGGGATAGATTTCGGATACTTAGGCTAGAAAAAAGCAAGAGCAGAAGCTGCTATTGATTCTCAGGGTAAACAGTGGTTGGGTATAGGAGACTAAATGGTGCGAGTAAATGTTGTACTGGGTCCATTAGAAGCAGGAATGACATAGATTAGTCTGCATTCGATCGAAACGCACAGATGATCAAAGAAAAGATAATCGTCAGCTTCTAATTTACAAGTTGTTGTCACAATATTGCCGAGTGTGGATTGGTTTTATGGCCATTTAAAGCATCTTTTCTCCAGCACTAACGTTGCTATCCCTCTTCACGAGTGAGGGTTGTGACGCAGACTAGAACAAAGCTATAGTTCAAATTAAAAAAAAAATAGATATGCAGTTTTTGATGTTTCGAATTTATTGTATTTCAGCAGGTTTTATTGTCAGCCCTCATACCCTACTGTTATTCAGTCATAATCTTGTCTAGTCCCTTTTAAAGGGTTATTCTCATGGCAACAAATTATGGACAGTTTCATGAGAATATTACAAAAACATGACGTGTTTAAACCCTCATATGTCTGCCGATTCTTTACCGATTCACCTTCTTTAGTTTAAGCGTTATTACACAACATAAATAGGTCGTAGAAAAATGTCATCTGGAGCCGACAATGACAAAAAAGAGGTAACCGACGCGCCGTCTAACGCATCACGTTTTCCCCGTGCTGATCGTAGCGCCGCCTGGTGTCAGCGCCGACAAACAAGGCCCGATTGGACCATCTCCTGTGGCTTCAGATTTTACTAAGTTTTCGAGAATGCAATATGGGTGGGCTACTGATACATGGATAAAGCAAACAGCGTTTCTGTAGAACTAAGGTTCTCTATTGAAACACTAACCTACTTCAGGAAAAAAACCAGTTCGAAATGGAAAGACATCAGATCGAAATATATTTCCACTACGAGAAATAGGGTAATTTTGTTAAGAAAAACATCTCTGTTTTGGACATGTTTGTCTTTTTCCAATTTCCAGTTGTCTGTTAAATTGTCTGTTAACTCTTAATTGGTGAAATATTGTATGGGTAATAAAGGATTTGTTTTCAAAGTCGTGTTCCTTATTCTCGAGTCCTGCATTTTACTCGACTGATGACCTTGGTGGCCAGAAAAAGTACACGCAGCCTAGAATTCCTGATTTGTAGACGAAATACAGCGAGGAGAGAGAAAGTACACTCCATAAACAACTACTTTGTCCATCTGCCAACGCGCCTGTCTTTACGACCTGGTACCGAATCTGACGTGAATGGCACCACGTGACCGCGCACTTCCGCCATTTCGTCAACACTTTTCCGACTAACTTGGTGGTTTTGATAAAAAAAATCGAGGGATGTGTCGGAAAGATTTCCTTTCCTGAATTGTATCAGGAAGTTCTTTCTGTCGGTTACGTCTGAACGCAAGTCCTCGTGGTTCTTTTATTGAGAAGCAATCCTAAATACTTTCACGTTTACCGCGACCAAGGCCCCCGAGATTCTAATGCAGGAGAACAAATATTGATAGCCAACTTTTTAGATTGATGTCAGTGTGTAACTCTGAACAAAACACAGAACACAGTAAGCAATCACATATACTCGTGGCATCTTAAATTCATTTTGGAAACAAAATACAGGTTTTCAATGGCATTTCACAGGAATTCTATTAATTATAATGAAATTTGATTTGGAAAGAAGTTTTTAGGGTATGCCAGCTTAGTATCTACCAGAATTCCTTAAAGAATACTGTCGAAGTGAACTCGATGGACGTTTATGATATACCGATTGGAGGAAGATTGCCGTCAGGCTTGGAGTCCATTAAACATGTCGTGTTGATATGCAAGGTCTGATACCGTGGCTAAAGGCCGAATCATTGCGGTCAAGCAAGAGCCTTCACATAGATCGCAGGCTAATGGAATCGCTGCTTGGAGAGTACGGAATATTCTCCAGAGAAACTAATGCAATTTTCAGCGTTGTAATACAATTCTGTAGACAAGGCGATACTCGTGACATGTCGGTAATGAAAAGAATGTACAAATCAGCTGTTCTCGCCCTCCCCTCGTCCAACGGCACTGACAGGAACGGCTAGAGGTGGAAGGGTCAAACTGCATGGATTGTGTAATAGCCTGTCCGGAGTCCGGTCTCCCGAGTCCGTGTAAGAGCTTTAATCCTATCTCGACAACTGTACAAGCGATCATCGTGCGGGGCTCACAGCCCCCAATTAAACAGGCAATTGAATTTACATTAATGACAGGGGAATGACTGTGAAGACCCGTCATTAACGCTGGGTGATGACTGTGCCACAAAGACCTTTGATTTCCACAAAAAGACAAACATTTTTAAAATAGCTTGAGAGACTGTTTATCGTTTAGACATCAACTGAAGAAATGAAGGGTAATGGACGGGAATAAATAGTTATCTTCATTCTACTTGGCTGGCAGTACCATTGGCCAATAACATAATGAAATCGATCCTGTAAAAATCCGGAACGGACGTTATCTATTCGAGTCTTCTAGTTAGAAACGACGGAAACTTTGATTCCAGTGTTCCGGCCTAGATGAAAGGATAAGATATTGCTATGACGGATTTTATTTCTAAAACTTTAGCTAGAATTGAGTGTTTTCAAATAGAAAACTACATATCAGGGATTGTCGACACGTTTACGACCTTCGGATAGTTGAATCAGTCGGCACCCAAATTATCGAGATAAGATTAACGTTTCGGCGTGTTGATCTGACTGATGTAGAAGGTAAAAATGTTGAACGGCACAGCACACTCCATACTCAACCTAGAACGGCCCAGTACCACTCCAACTCAACCTAGAACGGCCCAGTACCACTCCAACTCAACCTAGAACGGCCCAGTAACACTCCAACTCAATCTAGAACGGCACAGTACCACTCCATTACAACCTAGAACGGCCAAGTAACACTCCAACTCAACATAGAACGGCCCAGTACCACTCCATACTCAACCTAGAACGGCCCAGTACCACTCCAACTCAACATAGAACGGCCCAGTACCACTCCAACTCAACATAGAACGGCCCAGTACCACTCCATATCAACCTCAAACAATTCGATACATTTCCATATCAAATTGAAACGGAAACAAGCATGCATTGTATCCTAGGTCCAATGCTCTGTGACTCAATTTTGAAAATAAAATAGTTCCTGTTTCTTTGCAACAGTACATTGTGTTTCTATTGGGACAACAAAAACAATAAAGTAACACACACCGTGTAAACACTGAAGTATTTACACTTTGTGTTCAGAACATGAAACATGACTTTCGAATAGTACATCACTGGAATCGTCGGGAATATCGACACCCGAGACTTCCGTAATAATAAATTAAAGCAGCTATTTATAGCAAAATTAGGTACTCTAGGAAATGTATTTTACCGTTTTGCATTTAAAACGGGATCGAACGCGGCACACAAGCATGCCATACCCCTGGGTACGGAGGCTGACAGAGCGGTGCGTTATAGGGCTACACCGGGCCATATATCACCGCGCTCGAACTTCTTTGTGGAATAAAACCTGCTACAGACACATTCAAAATTACACTCCATATACAGCAGATAATGATATAAATAAAGTTCCGTGTGTGTCACCATTGACATAATCGATATCGAGGTATTTGAAATCTAGGTTTTCTAACAAAAGTGCAGACATATGAAGCCACCTATGTGAAACTGCAATAGATTAAACGTCTTGTATTTAAAGAGAGGGGATATCAATTATATGTGCTATGAAGGAAGATTAAATAGTATTTCTACGTATGTATTAAATATAATGCTGCGACCTAATAAACTAAACTTACTCAACTACAATAAATAAATTTCTAATAATAGTGTTCTAATATAAATCTCAATCTGTATTTTCTCTTTACATAATTCCTTTGAACCCGTGTCTGTCTGTTGTAAGTGATGGGGCAGACATTCCGCCTATTGACGTGTCCCGGACTTAGCCCGTGTTTTCCCCCGATGAACACCAATGTGACGGATGCTACCGATTCAATGGACGTTATTCAGCGTAAAGGCGACACGTTGTAGCCGTGTTGTTTTTCCGTAACGTACACATGTCACAGGTCTGTAGCGTAAGAGGTAAACCTAGGCCCCCTTTGATCTCTCGGCACTACGACTCACCACAATACATAAAGCGTCATGTCCGGGACAACAATGGCGGCCGCCACGAGCTCCAGATCGGCCTTGCCACCCAACCGACAGTAACACAATCACAAAACACTTGTGTACATCGGTTTAAATAGAAAAGACAGTTCACAAGTATTGTATTCAATCTCAGTTGATGTAGCAACAAATGCAATTTCCAGTGATTAAGCAGAAAAAGATTTTCTGCATCGATGTGCGGGATGTGTGTTAAAATCGCACGTTATTAACTCCCTTTGTAAATGAGCTCCATGGTAGCTCCATCGTGGTGACATCGGCATCGTGATGACGGGGAAGGACAAACTTAACAGAAGGAAGGAAGGAAGGACGGAAGGAAATAAAATATTCAACGAAAGTCGATTATTAAACTCCTGTACGTAGAATTATATAGATATTGCCATGTTCAAAGGGGAAAAGGTTAGAAATGTATGCGATCATTATTAACACCTAATGAATCTTAATATTTCTAAAATTAAAAAACGGTGTCTGTTTGCAAGTAATAAAGGAATTCAAAAGAGTATAAACAGAGAGGATTGATAGTTCACGGAAGGCGCATATGAATATGTACCTTTTGAAGACCCCGAACATTAATAAACGGTATTGATTGTAGTAGTGTTTTAATGCGACTGCAGTTATGTGTGTACAATGTGCAGTGTGTTAGCCGGAGATCCCCTATCAATGCCTCTCAGGTGCGATAACGTGGGACAAGACCAGGTGGACGGCCGTAATATCGTCAGAAATAAAAGACAAATAATCAGAATAAAAGGAAATGCATCGATTTAAGAGCGAGTGGAATTGTGCCAGACAATCTCTACAAAACGATGGACCTGATTGCGAGAAAAACCACGGGACATCTTCCCATTAGAAACCACTAGTCAGAACAATGGGATAGTTCACGAAGCGAGTTGTAGTTTTTGCACTTCAAAGAATATTGTCCTTTTTTTCTATAATGAACGTACTTGCAATACATCACCGATATGTTTTCGGTAATTTGTGCAATTTAATGTTATTTTGTATATCAGAAGTAATATAATGATCTGTCTGCAAACTAGAGTATTATTTATTAGAACTTAAATACGACAATCGACACATGCGTCAGAGAATTGTTATTAAATACGGCTTTATGAAACAATAAGTTATATTTATGAATTTATTGTCAAGCACTTAACGCCTATAAACGCTTATACACGGTCTTGATGGCGACCAATCATTGCAGTTTGGGAACAGAATCCCTTTCACGTTTGATATTGTTTGTTTTCTAAATTATCGTCCATTACGGCAGCATTAGGTCCATTAATTAGTCGCCATCACAGTAACTCGTAGTGCGAGGCCGGACCCGACACATCCCGGACTAATAGCGTACTTAGGCGTTATATTCGTAGAGAAAGTTTGACATAGTTAATTAAATTATCGCTAATTTCTAATTTATCATTTTATATGGCATTTCCTACACCATAATTCATGAAAATTCTGTTTTCATCACGAGTCATATAGTCAAAAATGCCCCAAAGAAAAATAGGCCTAACAGACGACATCTCCATTTTCTAAATGCCACGAGGGCCATCTCGCGCACCTCGTGCTCTCGCGCAGCGGGAACACAAGATAATTTCCTCAAATTTTCACTAACGTGACAATTGGACAATTTTTCATCTTTTACGGCCTGTCATTACTTGCTGCAAAGCTAAGAAATTATCCGTGCTCAGGGATTTGGACTCCGACAGTCGGAGGATCCGCTGATGGTCCCGACTATAACCTAACACTCTGGGACATTTCAGTCCCCCACTCTCCATACCCAAAGGTCTACATAGAATACCGGCCTCCAACCTCGCGTGGGGGTTTTCATGCATCATTCTTGGGGTCAAATGAGGGGAAATGGCTCTTCTGTGACTAATACAAATGTATATCATCATACAAGCCGGTGTCATAACCGTTTTTATAGATTTTCTAATTTGCGTTTTAACAGGGAAAAAAATTCTATACTTTGAAAAATTTGCATAATTTCCGTTCAAGGCTAACTTGAAAATTTAACAGCTAAAAAGTCACATATTTTTTTATGAGAATGTTTTTTAATTGACTTCCTAATGCTTTGCAAAAACTATATTGATACTTAGTTGAATTTGATGACAAGTTCTATCCTTGTCCGTGTTTACAAAATGCCCTATCGTCATACGTCATATTGCATCTCTGCTTAAAAAGCCATAAATCATGGAAATTGGCTACCGGAGACTAATAGGACACGTTAACCGCTGTAATTGAACCGTTGGACGATAACCCATGATGACATCTGACACACATACATAAACAACTCGAGGACAACTGATCAAACCATTCCATAGCTCTCACACCGACACACACCACTCTACCAAAACTCCACTGGTCGCTGATACATTTGCGACTTTTCCGTCTTTTGAGATCCCGTTACTTCTTTTATTATTAGAATACTTTTAATCACTTCCGTTGGTGGGAGTATTGAAATCATTTTCTATATATGAAAATTAATCTTACACAAATTTCCTTCGAGTATTTATTGAGATTGTAATAAACTACCTGGCCCATTCTCGGATGTTGGTGTAACTAATTATCTGTCATTTAATATGTAAAGCTGAGTGTTCATCAAAGTAACATTTCAATTTTATTTAGATAATTTGATTCAGGCGTATATATATATATATATGTATATCGACGTCAAAAAAAGTACAAATCTGGAAATTATGACAAATCCTTTCTCAGGATTTTTATTCATAACACCGATCATCACCTGGACCACATATCGCGTAATGCACAGATTGCTATGCATGACGCGTACGTGAGAGCACGTGTGGGGTTTATATGAGCGCGTAGGTGGGCCAGTGATATATCGCATCTGTCGACTTGTGTAAGGCCGCGGGATAGTCAGAGCAGGATAAAGGAAAAACATTCTCAACAAAACATGTAAAGAAATACAAATATACAACAGCAGTTATGTATGTACATGTACGTGTGTTTTATACGGGGTAGATACACGTGGGTGATGTATGTACACGTATGTGTGTTTTATACAGGGTAGATACACGTGGGTGATGTATGTACATGTATGTGTGTTTTATACAGGGTAGATACACGTGGGTGATGTATGAGTGGGGTTGATAAGATGAATGGTTGATGCACGTGGTGAATGGATGGATGGACGGATGGATGAATGGATGGATACATTGAAATGACTGGATGAATGCTGCTGGAAAAAAAAGTATATGGACTATTGGATGCAACGATGGTTGTGAAAAATTGGTAAAATGGGGGATTAGAGGGATAAATAAAGCAATGTGTAATTTAGCAATATTTCCCCACACGTTATTTTCTGTTGGATATATAGCTACATGTGTTGGGTATGTGGATTCGTTGGTAATGTGGATGTGTGGATTTTGGTGGATTAATCTGTGTTGTTTACTAGTTGTTGAGGCGGCAATATTAACATTTCTATAGATGGCATGGATAAGAAGAACGCGTGTTCTTTTCCTTTTTTAAATATTGGTAATTCAAATGGGTGCAACCCCTGATTTAATCACAGGACAACTACGTGGGGCCGAGACATACACTGTATGAGTAACGAAGTGTTGCCTCCGGGCCCTCAGATGTAGAAAACTCCCAACATCATCTTAGTGTGAACACCATCTCCACTGGGAAATAAGTTTTTTAGTCGAACACATCGTGCACCCCGCTAGGTTATCAGTAGGAACCCAACTGTAGAACAAGCAAGGGTAACTGTATTTAAGCCCAGACACGAGACAGGCGGGCTTGGGTTAGCCACGGTCAGTCTACACCAAACGGGCATACCAAACCTTGTTTATTTATCTACAAGTATCACATGACCTCAAGGGATTTTGATATATTTTAAAATTATTTCTAAATCTGGAAGTGTTTCTATCACTTTAACGTATAAACATTTACATAAGCTCAAAAACTGACGTCGAAATTGAGAGGTGAGTTTTCAAAAACAAGTAACCTATCCGGAAATACGAGTCCGGTACCAGTTAATTATTAGTATGTCAATTCAGAACTGTTGCTATTCGATCTCAAAATATGGTCGGTTTTATTTTTACTTTCTGCCCCGGTAAAAACAAAAATAAACAATTGAGGACTACGAGTAGTTTTGGATTTCTAACATTTCTGAAATTTTGGAAGTATCATAGACTGTAAAATTGTTCTATTATTTACTAAATTTCACTCCTATATCTTGATACAGACAAGAGTTGGCAATGCAAAAATAAACAATATGGAAGTAAGATAAATTACTGCGGTAACGTCAACAGCCCAAGTCTCCTGTAGTTTCCGACTGTAAAACGTTCATTTGTAATTTGTAACTAGCCTTGGTACGGCTGGGTTCAATTTTAACTCACAAATTATACAATGAATTTTAACTCACATATTGTACAATGCCACTATTAATTCTAATATTTCAAAAAAAAGATATTGTCTAAATTTAATTTATTATATGTATTTATAGAATTTTATTTATTTATCTACGCAAAAATAAGACTAACCGTTTTAATAAATATTATAGGATGAATTTTCTTCTCCCTATGTCTGTGTCTCAAATTGATATTCCATGATTTTCTATTATTATTTATCAATCATTGCATATCATTTTACAATTTTCTTCAACTTTTATCTGTAATAATCTATGTTAAAGGAGCTACTATTAAACAACTACTTTTAATAAACAAATCTCATCTCTTCCCTAATTTTATCAATAGCCTATGTACTTTTTTGTTGGCCATACATTTGTACCCCTGTACACGGTAACAGCGGTAATGTACCGAGTTCTGAAGTAGAAATCACAAAAGCTCAGTTAAAGGAACACAAATAGAGGGCACTTGAGTTTTTGTTATATTTGTTCAGTATTCCACCGAAGGTCTTCCCCCATATTATCCGGCTCTGTAAGGCCCTGTCCCCGTACTCCACAGTAGTCTGGGGACAACCGGTACATTTTTAGTTTACATTGTACACAAACGAATTCAAAACGTCCCATACAAAATTTCTGAATATAGACTCTCGACCAAACACATGGGACCCTTACGCCAACACTTCATTGTGGCCCTTATAGTATCAAGTATAGGGTCCACAGCCTCAAACAAACTCAGCAAAGAGTCACAAAGTGCATTTTCATACATCCACATTTTATAAATACGGCTTTCAATTTAGAATACGAAAAACACAATCTAATCCCGGAGACGTAGACGGTTACGCGTGTGTCTATAATAGAAAACTTGTGCAAATAGCCATTGCTAGAGTAAGACATGGGTAACGTTTACCATGCTAGATATGCTCTTAAATTAGGGATTAAAAGATACACTAATGAGATACTAGTTTAGGGGATTATTAGAATCATATAAAACAAAGAATCTCCGACAATAAACACTTCAAGATAATTTTATAATGAAGATTTAACGCGTCTGCAGTTTTATTAGATAAAAATATTCATCCGCAAAATCAGACATAGCTAATGGCATTAACTTGATCTCTCGGATGCTCACCGTTAACGGGAGTATATTATGCGATCTGTCATTTTGTTTAGGATAATTGGCGAAATAAAATAGAAGAAATATGTGAGGATGGTGTTTCGAGTCCTTATTACAATTGTTGTAAAGCTTAAAAACATTTCCCAATTAATAGTCGGGATGACGGGGAAAGAATAGGGGCAATTCCCGTTAAAACGAGGAGAAATGTGAGGAAATGGCGATTATGTGACGATAATGATGATAAATTGGACTGTGGTGAGCGAGAGAAGATAGCCAGAACGACGAGAAAATTGCACACGTGATACACAGGACATCTTACACACACATACACCGAACACAACGGAAAAAACATATACATACATTTGTAAAACACAACAACTTATATATATAGCGTCCACACATCAACAGCTAGTCTGTGCTCTATGCGTTGAAATATTTATTACAATTATAAATTATTCAAAACTTCCAAACATTTCCTATGTGATTGGAATTCAAGCATGTTTATTTTCCGTTTTAAAAATAAACACCATCACTTTTTTCAGAGGCTCATTTGTCTATATAAAGATTAGAGAGAATATGTTATCTAAAAAATATTCATAAATATGTGATGAAAAATTGATATTGGTAAACAAAACAGGTTTGCTCTTTGTTTATGCTTTCACCGTTTAATGAATTTTGGGACGCAATGAAATAATAATTCTTTGTATACTTGTGAAGTTTTTCCGTATCGAATCAAGATTAAAAATACTATGATAATATCATTATCCATTTTTGATAAAGCTTAGCTACAGAAGCTAGAGTATCTTTAAAATTGCACAGTATTATATAGTAAACAATATTTTATATATGTTACTTATCAAATGCCCACAAAATATTATAGGAAGAAAAACTTGTGTTATATATTCCGGAAAGCCAGCCATGAGCTTGACATAGATTATTTTGCCATTTAGATAGAACACCTGCGCATATCTTCAATTAATCACGTATCCTAACCTAGCGACACCTATTGATTGACTGTGGATCACGTGACAGGTATCAATTAATTCTGTACTACAATTAATAATTCAACATCACATAGCGTTTGGGTTTTTTTCCCCTCGAAATACAAAACACAACCGTTATAAATAAAAACAACCGTTTACAGAGTTTTCTTGCGCCTAATAGCATAGCATCTATTATCAGACATGTTTCTTAAGTTTACGTGAAAACTGTTACTTCGTGTACTTAAGGCAGTCTGTAATATGTTGAAAGGGATTAATAGGAGTTTACTATAGAGCTTACAGCTACGATAATCTGGCCCGAAATATACAGTTTTAAGCCTTTTTATCTACATTGCTGTCAGATGAGGAGGGGGACGGAAAGATAGGGGGAAGTTTGAGGGTAGTGAGAGGGGCAATGCTCATAATAAACAGGGCCTGCAACGTTCACCATTTACAAAACTTCTATTCTGTACTCGTAAACCACGCACGTGCAAGCGTGGATGGACAAGCAGAAATCAGACTTGACCGACAGCGTGAAACAGTTTCCGAAACAGGAAAACTAGAAATAAACATTTATCTGGTCGTGCATTCGCCATTAAATAAGGAGTATTATCAATGATAGAGTGAATTAAGTATTTTAAAACAAGGTATTATATATACCAAATAGATATATTACTAAAAGTATATTCTAGTTCGTGATAATAAATATTTGACTGTTTTGATAGCCAAATATACATAGAAAACTAATGCTGTGTGATTTAAGACGTGTCGAAGTTTGGATACTCAGTGAACACGCTAGAGATTGTAGTAGGGACTTGCATATTTCTACTTTCAAGCGCTTACACGCAGAAAGTGTTAGACCGACACCTTGCACGTATCATTTCAGCACCCCAAATCAAACATCCGCCATTTGTAACAAGAGCATGTGGTGGCAACTTTATCCGGAAAATCTGACCGTTATATACGACTTAAAGTTCATTTAGGTAAATCTAAAAAATCAAACTTTGAAATAATGTTGTAAATTGACTAAAATATAAATCTGCGATAAATTATATATGTAAAATGGTATTACCTTGACATTTGCTGCTAATATAATCTTCTTTACAAATGAATTTATTCTCGTCCATTATATACAGTTCCTCGCCGGTCGACAGTTGTTTTCGGCATATCATGCACGTGAAACATTTTAAATGGAACACTTTGTTTCTGGCGCGTCTCACTAGATCATTTGGAGATATTCCTTGGGTACAACCGGCACACTTGGTTCCAAATCGTCTGAAATGTAAGAATAGAGGAATGTAGTCCATCATTGCTTCAACAGGCGTACACTCTCTCCATATAAATCACTACATCTGTCAAATGGCTCAGCATATGTTAGTTCCAATATTTCCTTATTTTATATCCAAAATAAAATTTCGCTTTTTATAGACAGGATAAATATAGTAACAAATAAGATTTTTAACTTTCAATTTCATGTATTTAAAATTGTTTTAGTCGGTAGAAAAAATGTTTTGAAACTGTAATACCACCATAGGCGATACACAATTAAAGTGATACATGTTCAAGTACTGTTTGTTTAAATCCATTTCCGTAATACAATTTTATTTAAATTCTTGACAGTGATAAATAGGAAACTTTAGCGATATAAATAGATACAAAACTTCTGAACTATAAAGTTACATGTCTTAAAAACCTGTAACTTTAACATTTTTAGATCTGTGCAAAACTTTATTAATTCCAGCAAGAGATTTTGAGTTCAAATTGTAACAACAATTGTATACATTTATTGTCAATATTGTAATGTCATTTAAAATGAAGTCGTTGATAAGTTGTTATAACTTGTGCCTAATCCATTGTCTAACTTTGGCAATAAATATGTTTAAACTAAACCTGTAACGCACCTTTACTTTAAAAACACAAGAACCCGGCCCGTACCGCCTTTACTATTTAAAACTATTTAAATGTTTGGGGAAGTAATATTCATTCATAAATTGTTATTTAAACGTTCAGAAATAATTCACATTGAATAAAAAAAATCCATTACTACCGTAGTATGGATAGGAAATTTTGAATGTTTCCCTTATTAGCTACTACAGGTGTTAAAACATTCGCGATGTTATCTTGTACTTCACAAACGGATGTTTACAAGCTACACAATAATTGATTTCCGATCAAATCTCAATGAAACATTGATGAGCAAAATCTGTGATCGATTTCTACAGGTGCGACAACAATACACAGGTAAATTATAACGGTATCCCAACATCACTTCAATGCAGCAAGTACGGATTGAAAAGTTAAAATTCCATTATGTTGTTTTAATGAATTATATAAATATTTTTGAATGTTTGTATTTATCTTTATTAAATCTAGACTAATACTTTTTCAGAAAATTAAGAAGTGAAAAAGTTATAGGTTTATTTGAGCTATGGTATACAGTAAAATACAGTATAATAGTTCACATAAAATATTTAGATGTAAATATTGCATTACATATCTAATTTAATTACTCATAAACAAATGTTGTTTAAATCTAAATATTATTTAAACAACGGATCATTTAAAATCAAATAATTTAGTTGCTTGCTTTGTTTATGAAATGTAAAATATTATAGTTTATTTAAAATAAGATATGTAATATCTGGAATAAATATTTTACATCAACCTTTATTCTCTTTTATCCTCTATAAATTTGGGTTTTGTTTTAAAAAAGAAGAAAATTATTAGTTAGACATTGCTATACATTATAAAAATCTTTAAAATGTTAACATTTAAACGCGGGTTTTATTTCTTTTACTGATTGAATATGGATATAGTCTATGCAATTACAGCCATGCTAAGGTTTTTATTTCAAATTCAAACCTCTCCTTATCTTCTATCGTTTGTGCACAGGTATCTATCAGAAAGACGGTCTACAGGTATGTATTATAGAAATGATCGATACCTAGTTAAATGCGCCGTTACAGGTAACATATCCGAAACCTATACCATACATCTGTACGTCTACATCCTGTCGAATACAATTAAGTCTTACTGGAGTATCTAACCTCACGGTAAAGTTAGACATCCGACAAGATGAATGCATGAAATCGAACTTTAAATAAAAAAAAAATACACAAAAGAATAAAGAGATTTTCATTCCGTTCAATTTTGTTCTTTAATTTTTTGAAACAAGAATGAATGTGTTTGTCGATAAAACTGACAATATTAAGCGGGATATTGACCTAGAATACACTTAGCCCATCCGCCGGTTATTGTCAATCGGAAATTCTATATCATTTGTTGAGAGTTGTCTGCAGTACCTGACAATTAGAGGAGTGAGCTTCTAACAACTCCCCACTCTATTTATTAGGGCTAGTCAAACATGGTTATTGCGCACGAGATTTTTTTCCCGGTAAGTAAAGCCTTACCATTTCTGATTAACAAACCTAATTAAATCCCGGACAATGACAGATATTTGAAGTAGAATGTCTGTTCTTGTATTTTATCAGGAATTAAAATCGTTTGCACCGTTTGAAATTATGAGAGAGACCTGGCCCTTTTTCCCCTTGTGAAGACATTACATATTTACATAGGGTGCAAATATGAAGGGTTATAGTAGTTGAAAAATTGATCTGTTAAAACGGTGTGGTAGAAGGCGAGAAGGAGTATGTAAATAATTCACAGGATTTTGCAGAGAACAGCTAGATTTTACAGATACTTACGCACGTCCAAGGCCTAATATACCGTTCAAACGTAACGGAGCGAATCAGAGTTGTGTCGCGAACGTGAATAATGAATGCTCCCCAAAGTATCGAGAGAACTCATAATCTAGTCTTGATGTAAGCTACACGTGTGTGGATGTTTGACAGCTTTAAAATAGCAATGTGTTGGAAATATAATGGCAGCTTTACAGTTAGCATAGGGTTTTCCTTAATGTATATTGAATGTTATAATATTATAAGATTTATAATAGCTATAAATCTGTACCCCTTGCAGGTGTGTGTCACATCATATTATATATATATATATACATTCTTATTCTTGTTATATTATGTGATTTAAAAAAATTGTTTAGACCAAAATAGCTAAAACTCAATAAAACCCAATTTGGAGTTTGTAGAAAAATAATGAATAACAGTTATTTCTTGATTGATTATAATGTCAATAGAGCAAATATTCAAGTAGATCAGATACGTATTATACGTCTCTGAGTAGATATATGTGATACCCGTGTCATCAATAACGTCACATGTTCCTACATTATTATGTATTGATTACAATTAATGCAGATTGGCATTACAATAAACACATTTACTAAAATCATTGTTATTAAATGATTGGTCGTAATCGGCAATAAATATGTCAACGTATTATGACAATAAGCTTAAATCTATAGTAACAAAATGTAATTAAAAAACAAAGCATCAGAAGAAAATAAAAAGGAATCACTATAAATTAAAAAACGGAGACGGAAAAAGGAAAGCCGGTATCGGACAAACCGAAACTAGACTTTCCGGGGTTAGGTTTCGGACTTGTTTGATTTTGGCGTTGACAAATACGTACCGGAAAAAGTCTGTTCTGCAGTAGAGTTTCCCATCCCTGGAGAAGCATTTGTCCGTGAGCGGACATCGACAGTCCGAGCACTGGACACATTTCACGTGCCATGCCCTGTCCAGGACATTTAGCAGGAAGCGATCCAGTATGGGACGTTCACACCCGGCGCACTGCACCGCGGCGTTCTTACCTCCAACCGCCAGTGTGATAGGTGGGGCCAGCTCCCACGGGGATACGGGTGGGTAGGACACCCACGGGCCTGAGGGTGGGGCAGACACCCACAGCTCGGCGGGTGGAAAGATCGAAAAATATCACAAAAAGCAGAAAAATGAAATTAAAGCCACTGTCTGCAGTTCCTTAGTGGTATGGATTCTTTCGATGTTTACCGGGTAGCTTGTTCTGTGATGTCCGGGTATGTAGTCGTAGGCCTATACAGCATTAGCATTACAAGTGACACTAGTTACAATGAACATACGCATAACACTATTCCAACTCCGGGTGTATTTGTTCAAGTTGCCTTCCCAGATAAACCGTGTTATTTCCTGGTTAGAGTAGCATTAGGTCCAGTCTATAGGCGCTGTTGGACTTCACAAACATGTAGACAATTTTTGGCTAAATGACAACTCCCTGTAGTCTGTCAATCCGGAGTTTTTTCCCCGTTTTCACTTTAGAATGTTGAGCTGTGGCTGGCTGTGTATGTATAAGTGGTGTGGACCATCAATAACAGCCGGTCGGGGTAGGTCCCTCTCGCGTATTGTCAGCTTTTTATTGGTGAAACCAGCGTGTACCGTTTCATGTTATAAGACTTGTAAGGCACCCTTGGAGTAGGCGTGGCTTAGACGACTTCGCGCCGTCAATCAATACGAGTCCCTGAGCCTACGGCTGCATACACGAATAATGGGCGTGTCCAACTCTCTGCGGTCGATATTGATACCAGAAAGCGAAGATTTCTAGAAATTATTATTGAAGCTGAAACAAAATGAACAGCAACGCAGTATTTTGTAGTCATGCCTCTTTATACTACGAACATGTTTAGTATCTATATAAATGCATCCATTCTCCCCTTTAAATTGAGTCTTTTCGACATGTTTGATAAAATATTAAACTTTAAAGATAATTAGGTTATAATTTAAATTAAGATGATGCCATTTCGTAATATGTATAATATTTTGATTCATCTAAGCTATGAATTAGATATTTATTACAAACCCGAAAGTGTATCATTTTTTTCTACGTAAGATATAAATCAATGCTATAAAAATATGTAAAATCGTATACTGAATACGGTTTTCTGTATTCGAAATAATATTTTTAAAGACCAATAAAGTTGGGTGAAAATCCCTTCATACTTTACCGATAAAACACTGACAAGTTGATCGTCTTTGAATATCATACACGCGGATTATACATGTATAAATTTTCTTAAGAACTTATCCGTAACCGCAAAGAATAGCGTTTCTTTACCGAGCACCTTGTTGGAACAATATTTGTTTTCCCTGCCTAAAGTCTACCCGGCCGCTATGGTCACTCTGAGCGGTCAGTGGACATAACACACTATATATATATAGCAGGTATAAACTTGGTCACCATATACGTCGTTATGTATATAGAAATTGTCGAAAAATAAATAACATTCTATCACAATATTTGACCAACTTTGCTTTGGTTTGTGGGTCCCCTTTCACCCCTACACCATAAGGTTCTTGTGTTGTGGCGCGGGGGTGCTGGACTTGCTTGTTATATGTTTACTCAGACTCAAGTCCTATGGTGGCCACGAATCGTTGACTTAGCTATGTACGTTAAGTATTTCTAATCCGTGCATTTGGCCATAAGCAAACAAAAATTCACGCGAAAACACATTGTTTTTAGTGTGAAGAGAGACTCCAAGCGGCTAAGAGGGTCTACACTCTCCTTTATACCTCAAGTATATACCTATAGGTGTCCAGTGGCGATCTAGCGAGTATAGTCGAGGGTTGGGGAGGAGTGGAGAATACTTTTGATAATGCAGTTTTCAATTTATTACTCGATAAACAATGTGAAAACTATGTATTTTTAACATACATACGCAGACCCCCCAAAAAATAAATTATCGGAGAAACGACGTATTCCAGATGAAGGATTGAAATTACTCATATTTTTGTAAGTAAATTAATGTAACAAAACTAAATTCTATATATCACTATTGCATAATATTAGCTGATATATATACACAAATGATACTGAATAAGGTAAAGTCAAATAAAATTCGAGGGTACATGGTTTCCGGAAATCAGTGATAGTTGGAAAATCTACATACATTACAAAATATAGAACATATTAAATACATCACGTGTACTTTATAAAGATGAGACTCGTTAGCTAAATCGCTGATAATCTCATTTTGTATGTAAAATATACAGAAATATTAATCAATCATATTTAATAAAAATGTGTTTATCTTTCGTACTTTTGAATTGGGAAAGTTTAAATAGTTGAGCGTGTCTGTACACATTCAGGCTTGTAATTACTGTAATGGATAAGAACTGTCGACAGATTTATAAGTTGTGGTTGGACATCTATTTAGAACGAAGATATAATTTTTGCCCGATATTGTACATGTTTTTACCTATTAGAAATCCATTAACGAGGAATAAAACTCAGCCAAAATTATTATCTTAATTTCCGAGGACGAACTGCGGTGTCCGTTAAAGGTCACCAATCTCACTTAGATATAGCCTATTTAACAGCGACCGGCCTTGTACGTTGTAAGGTGATGTACATGTATGTTGAATCCGTGTGAAAATTTGGAAATTCTCATCGGTACCTCCCGTACCGGCCATGTTTATACATAACTAATAGATGTAAAATATTCTAGATTTTTTTCAAATTCGGTCGCACAAATAAAATATAACGAGTCTGGAAAACAAAAGCGTTTATAACCGATTGAGCTATTTTAAAGTTAAACAACTTCGTTTTAGAAGTGTGTAATTCAGCACACAGTCTGGAGTTGTGCCACAGTAAAATCACGTGTATTCTGTGGCATCGTAGACCGCCCGGGGGAGGGGACGTCTGTACCTGGCCCAGCCACCCCACCAAGGCCTGCACCACTCAAGGACATGTCGAGAGTGACAGTCCTGTCATCATTTGCATAATTCAGACCCCCGACGGTCCTGAGGGAGCAGAAATTCCAACAACCGTTAGCGCGTTATCTTGTAATGCCTACCTACAGTGTATTAGAATTGTATGCCAAATCATAAAATATTTGTACAGTGCACTCAATGACTCATGCAAATTATTTTTTCGTCATTTGCATGTGACCCGTACTGACCCCGACCATGAGATATTCTGGTGATCGGGTGACATGGCTGTGTTTTACGTGAAGACATTCCTGTATACATTAACACTGATTTGTACTGTAACATGTGTTTTCTCTACATAATTAGCAAGTTTTACTATAATGGAATTTGATCACCAAAATTTCACTCATTTTACCTTTAATTGTAATTGACAATTGAAAGGACATTTTAAGATACGTGTAAAGGGATCTGTTTGTATCATTCGATGGTGACCATTACATTTGTTAATATATCAGCACTTTTCCTCTTTAAAGGAAAACTTGATTGATCATTCGCTTGGCGAATGTTAATCTTCGCTGGAAGAATATTGATCCTTCGCTGAGCGAATGTTGTTCGTATATATTGATCGTTTGTTCGGCGAATGTCTTTCACTCGCTGGGTGAATGTTGATCGTTCGCCGCTGAGCGAATGTTAATAATTTCCTGGGCGAATGTTGATCATTTATTTCCTGGGTGAATGTTGATCATTTCCTGGGTGAATGTTGATCATTTCCTGGGCGAATGTTGATCATTTACTCGGCGAATGTTGATCATTTCCTGGGTGAATGTTGATCATTTCCTGGGCGAATGTTGATCATTTACTCGGCGAATGTTTATCATTTCCTGGGTGAATGTTGATCATTTGCTGGGCGAATGTTGATTGTTCACTGCGTAAATGCTGATCATTTGCAGGACGAATTTTGATCTGCTTTCATTTTTCATCACTATGGCAAATCAGTGTAATACTTTTTAATTAACTTTAAAATTCAGTGTAATTAGCAACCATGGTATACATTCCCAGATATATCTCTTGTATAACCCAATGACAGTAACATTATCTTTATCGACGAACACATAAAAACATATCATACATATCCGCCAGTTTGTATATTTCAGCCATTCTTATCTACTATATTGTCGCTATTTCTGTCACCTCCAGCCGCTCGTCTTACTTTGCTATACACAGTGTGTCATTTCGGACGTGTATCGTCACACAGTGTGCATCCTTACCGTCTTAAGTTTAACGTAATAGCATAGCCATGTCTATTAGGAAAATGTTATAATACATTGATTGACATCCCATTGTTTAATGGCAATTATATAAATATAAAAATAGCAAAAACGATCTTCGCCTGCACAGAATTGATACCTATAAATCAAAGATAACGGTATTTATTTGTATCATGTTCCGTGCTGGGGCATGAATACACAACGTACGTGTAGGCACGTGTGTCCGTGTTTAGATCAACACTTGTATGGGCATGTAAACAAAATACTGATACGTTCTAATTTTACAACATCTCAATTCTGTCGACAAACTAAAACGAGTTATCACCGAGTCCGTATTAGTAAATTGTGAATATGGTAATGCAATTAAGTATCGGTCAAACAGGGTGATAAGTATTTGACAGACCTCACGGACACTAATTTATGCAAATGACCCCGTGGTTTCCTACGTAATGTAATTATCTGTGTTTGTTAACCACGTTACGTGTAATCAACTGTCTATGTAAATAGAAGGGAAAGTGACACAAGAGATAGCTGCTATTGAATTGTCACATCTATCATGTAATCATTGGCCATGTAAATAGTATGGAAAACGAAAGTAAAGAAACAATTAACTAAATTACCAGCAATTTTATCGTTCTATCAAGTAGCATAAGCTTACTTACACAATAACTTTAATGTTAAATTTGATTCTTTTCGAAACTGCTTTAAAATAATGGTCAGCTTTTTGCTTACGTCTGATGATCATGATTGTGAATCAAGGAATGTGTTTTATTTTCAGTTTATTAATGACGAACTTATTTTAGATTCAAATTTCACTGTGACACATGAAGTAGTTAATACTTGTTGAAACATTTGTTTCCCAGTTTATCATCTTGTCTATTATGTAACTTTCACAGAGTGACAGGCGAACGCTCGTATTTATAAATATTTATAAATATTTACTTGTAATCAAATAACTTGGGTGTTCGAAGTCACGGGGCATGTAATGTCTGTGTCTACAAAACAACAGACAAAATAGATACGAAACGAAATGATATCAGACCACAATCACCTATAGCCTTGAACATACTACTTTAGACAAAATGTAATTAGGACAAATTAAGGTTATTCATGTTCTTTGTTTGTCTCGATTACCGTCAGATTTTCAGAGGCATTTTAAGCTATGTTTTTTATCAGTGTTTCATACATGATTGTGTACGTTTGTATATGAATAGTAATAGATACATAAATTGTAAAGTTAAAAAAAAGTAAATAATCGTTCTTAGCAATGTTACATTTTAACTCCATATTTAAAAACTGATGATCGTTGTTCAAAATATGTCCAAGGAAACATTTCCCTACCAATTTGTTTGCTGTTCTATCAATATTTGGTACAATATCAATCTGATTAAAATCATATCCTATGTTCTCTATGCATCACACATAGAGAACATAGGATATGATTTTAATCAGATAGGTACAATATTAATTTGCTTTGCCTAAATGATTGTGTATGTTCTGCTAATTTGTCAACCTCCGAATTATTCTCCATCAACAAAGTGTTCATTAGTAAGCGTCTGTGCGGACATGTTGAAATACACATTGTTAAAATACCTTCAGATTAAACTTGTGACAACACAACACCTTACATTATCTTGTCAGCATACAATAGCGGAACCGGAATTGCGTAATTATAACCAAGAGAGACGTCACCGGACCGTATCTATTGCCTCGGAGAAATGATCGTCCGAGTGTAAATCTGTCAACCATACAATAATAACACAGGTGAAAAGATCGATGCGATTATCGAACACTTAGTACTTCTGATCTAATTATCTTTTGTGTTTTATATTTAGTTACACGTAGATAAGGGGAGGGACAATGGGCTAATCTCGTTAATTCAACAAATTAAACAATCGCGGCTAAACTGCTTAAGGCGGTGCGTCAGAAGTGTCTGTGTGAAAGTTAGTCTCCAACCCAAACAGGAATCGTCCTCTGGCCAATCCAGTTGTCCGGGAATGTAGCACTTCATTGACGGGTGATGCTTGTTTCTTTTAGTGTACAAGACACCATTTTGGACCCGAGGTGTGAGATTTGACGAATTACGAATAGATGAAAATGTGTGTTATCGCGAACGTTTCGGATGTAATTAGCGTCAAGTATGTCAGAAGTTTCGACTTTCAAAAGTCCCTAGTCTTATCTCTTAACATGGAATCTCGTGTTAGGCCTTGTATAGATAAACGATGACAGAGCTGGTCGCGGTCAATGCAGTCACAGCTCTAAACATGCGGCGTTTAAAAGCAGTTTTTGATCTTTACATATTTATCTAAATTAAATAGATCATTGCAGCACCCATTCTCTATACTTGGATGTTGGAATAAGGATTCCCATTCATAAAACCCTGTCAAAATAAGTTTATTATCATTCGTTATTAATAAGTTCACGAACAATTAATTAATTACAAGTGTATACAGTTTTGTATATTATAATAACGCTAATGTTTAATCAATAGACAACATAAATACAGAATCAGTTTGTCGGGTTTCTCCACAACAAAGGAAAATGTTTGCTTATTCCGTTACAAATCTTTACCTCTAGTTTTATTAACTTATTCTGTAGTAAAAATCAGCCTTTAGTTTTATATACTTATTCTGTTATAATCTGTATATCTTTTGTAATAGATACTTATTCTGTTATAATCTGTTAATCTTTTGTGATAGATACTTATTCTGTTATAATCTTAATATATATTTTGTATAAGATACTTAATTTGTTATAATCTAATATCTTTCGTATTAGAAACTTATTCTGTTATAATCTATATATCTTTTGTATTAGATACTTATTCTGTTATAATCTATATATCTTTTGTATTAGATGCTTATTCTGTTATATTTACATTTGCACTGCACAGCGCCTAGATAAACCATATGTGCCCAATGTTGATTATTTTCCAATAACATACATTGGGCCACTGTGAC
>JAUMHH010184421.1:0-14697 GCA_032359455.1 Chlamys rubida | reverse complement strand
ACAACAACAAAACCCCATACAGATGTGCAACTGTTACCGATATATAGGTACATACAGGGATACAACAACAAAACCCCATACAGATGTACAACTGTTACCGATATATAGGTACATACAGGGATACAACAACAAAACCCCATACAGATGTGCAACTGTTACCGATATATAGGTACATACAGGGATACAACAACAAAACCCCCTACAGATGTGCAACTGTTACCGATATATAGGTACATACAGGGATACAACGACAAAACCCCATACAGATGTACACTGTTACCGATGTATAGGTACATACAGGGATACAACAACAAAACCCCATACAGATGTGCAACTGTTACCATACAGGGATACAAGATAACAAACGGAGGTATGTGTATCAGTCTGTTTGCCCCTGTAATGTTAGTCAACTTTTCCCACACTTCACCATGATGACCTGTGACCGCCAATAACAACTCCGACCTGCTCTGCTGCATACATTAACAATGTGTAAACCTCTTAAAAATATCACTAATTTCAAATTCCTTCCATTTAGCCTGGATACCTGGGAAGGTTCCGGTCCAGTGGGTTCCTGTGAGTTGCGGGTAACCGATGGACAGTCATTTATGTGGATACTGAACTTAGATCTATACAAAACGGAATAACATAATCTCTACAACAGTTGTTGATACTCGTATCACTTAGGTCTTTCTGGCTTAAAATGAAAGGCATCCATACCACTTAATGTCTCTACTAACTAGGTGTCCATGTCTGTAAGTATTTACAAATTCTTAACTAGACATTTGAGCAGATGCTTTTTTTCCTTCAAAATACTGTAATTAAAAGATTGAATATGATACACGATTCTAGCCACTCATCAGGCCTAACTATTGACAGGGAAGGAGCTATCAAAAAGTTTGAGAAAATAACAGTTTAATAGCAAAACATTATACTTTTAATGAGATTTCACACAAATCATCCTTTAAGGAAGTCCTGTAACCATTAATTTACCTAGAAAAGTTCATACTGTTGCCCAATTTATCTTCCATATCCTCTGTAAACACTACACAGTGTTACATTGACTTACTATATATCCCCTGAAATACAAAATCCTTACTTCACCATATTGTTTAAGTGAAGTTTTTTCATAAACTTAATCAATGCTTTCCTATGTTAAAATTAAATCTACAGAAAAGTTCTCAGAGATTTCATGAAACCAATGTCAGGATGATTTAGAAACTGGTCAACTGTCACACAGGTGAAAATGAGGGTTCTAATGACAGAATGGTACAGTGTAAATGATCTATGAACTTACCTGGCATGCAGACACAGATATAGCTGCCCCTCTTGTCAAGACATGTACCATCATTCTTACACGGATTGGAAATACACTCATTGATGTTTTCCTCACATAAGGGGCCACTGAATCCCTGGCGACAGTCACAGTAGTAGCTGCCTTGAGTGTTCTGACAAGTCCCGCCGTGCTCACAGATGACCAAAGAGGCTGTAAACATAAATATTGCCACATCGTTACTGCATCCCGTGATTCCAACACTGCTCCTAACAGACTAATTTTAAATGTTTTTTTTTTTAAATTTGCTAAAAATACACACAATGGTTGTCTTATTGTTGATTGGTTAAGTTTTAGACTTATATAT
This sequence comes from Chlamys rubida, assembly GCA_032359455.1. Taxonomy (NCBI): domain Eukaryota; kingdom Metazoa; phylum Mollusca; class Bivalvia; order Pectinida; family Pectinidae; genus Chlamys; species Chlamys rubida. The sequence goes on along the minus strand of JAUMHH010184421.1, from coordinate 13,060 downwards.
CGCCGTTCATAGTTTAGAAAAGTTTGTAGGGATCGAAGGTAACAGTATTGGTCTGTTGATGAGACACTTAAAGTTTGTTTCATTTTTCATGAAAATCAAACATTTTTAAAAATGGCTGTACAATTATTTTGAACAATTTGTCAATACGTTACGAAAACAGATTCTTACCATCTTGACACTCGTTGAGGTCCGTTTCACAGGTAGCACCAGTCCATCCCGGTCTGCAGGTACAGTGGTATTGACCATTCATAGGGGAACCCTCACAAATGGCGTTGTTCTGGCATGGGTTCGACTCACAGGCATTATTCAGGTGACAGCGCAGACCTGTACAGGTGCGCACACAAGCAGATAGACAAGATAGATAGTTAGTGTCATGCAACATATGCACCATCCTCGCAGAGGCTGGTAGGCATACAGAAAAAGGTTACGTAAGTATATAATACCATGCTGAGAGTTCAATTTGTCACTTCTTGTTCAAAGTTTTTGTAAAAAGCTACACGATTATAGTAAGAATGCTGTCATTTTATGACCAATCAGCAATGTCAAGCTTGTAGAAAACCAAGACTACCATGCAGTACATCATCTTACATTACGATTTATGAAATAAACAGATTTGCAATGATAACAAGTCTGTAGGAAGAAAGCTTTGAAGAACAGACAGAATTCAGAGTTGCTGTAAAATGATTGTGATACGTAAATGAATTTACAAGTTCTGCAGTCCAACATATCGAGAAATCTCCAAAAGGCAGGCAGTGATGGCAAACTCTAAAGCAATGAGGGGAAATCAAACATTAAACAAATGATCAGAGTCATTTCGAAATTTAACCAATTCTACAGAGAAGGATCTATGTGATAATCTGTGTGATCATTAATATAAACCGTCGTTACTAACAACACAGTGTTCGGGGATGTGCTGTAGAACGTACCTGTTTTCTCGGGTGGACAGGTACAAGTGAAGTAGCCGACATGGTCGTGACATGTTCCCTCGTTGTAACAGGGATGGGTTTGACAGTCGTCGATGTTGTTGCTGCAGTCTTGTCCAGTCCAGCCATTCACGCAGATACAGGTATAGTCAAAACCTGGTGTGTTCATACAGGTGGCGCCGTTCTTACATATTCCTGGCATCACTAAACACTCATCCACATCTATTTCACAGAAAGTTCCTGAAATATTGATATTAATGTACATATCAGACATAAAAGTATGGAATTAGACTGAATGAACAAGATTTCAGACACCACACTACCGGAGCTGGGCTGAACTTGACTTCAGACATTTCAGTATTGCAACTCAACTGCACTATCAACAAAACACCAAACACGTACAATTTTAATAGCCCTGGGACTAGAAGATTTTACGTCAGGACAAGTGAAATTTGTCCAATATAATTACCAAAATATAGATTGGCTTGTAGATTTTGAAAATTTCCCACTATGTTCATGCACTAATCAATGAATGAACCAGAACAACTTGAGTTGATCATGAAGATTAAAAGATCCTACATAATTCTATGAGGGGGTTTAAAAAGTAGCAAAGTTTTATTATATATGTTTACTGCAATATATAGGACTTGAGACATTTTCCAAACTGTAAATGGCTTGGATTACAAGAAATTAACGCTACACTATTTCAGATAACAAAACTTCTTTAGATAAAGAGGTGAATTTTCATTTCCTTTCAATCACAGATTGGATGCTACATCATATGTGTGGAAGTTTTTTTATTTTTAACAACAGTCTGTTTTGATTGCTTATCCCATTTCCTGTTCTAGTTGACAGTAGTCTGGTTTCTGACTTACAAATCAGACTGGCTTTATTCTACCTGTTCGGCAATAATAACACAACAATACACAACAGTCACATCATATAATATTTAACGACAGAAACACAAGGTATCCCTTTAATCTCTACAGTACATCTGTATAAAGAATATGAAATTTCCTTCATACCTATTGTATTAAGTCATGAATAAAAAATAGCAAAGGTGCATTCCACTGAAATACCAGTGTTGGCCCCGAGTCTATAGAAGTTGGTTACTCTGACAACATGCTTGCCTTAATCCCAATATCTTGTGTCCTCAACTCGAGCACAATTCACACAGCCCAATGAACCTCTCAAAAAATATGTCTTCAGTAATTACAGCGGGCCGACACTTTGCCTTTGTGTGGACCGGCCTGAGGTCCGTTCACATGCACCATATTTTGAGGTTTTCAATAGCTGTGTTAACTTTTGATGGCTAATTAATCACGGCAGAGTAAAGCTGCCATGGGAAAGTGTTTTTTCTCATTGTATTTTCTTTCCAGTGACATGGTCACAGGTTTTCTGGTTGTTGACAAATTGGGACATGACAACTTTCTCCCTTTCGAACACACCAGCCCCCCACAGTCTAACAGATAGGATCGTCAGTTCAATGTAAAAATACACAACCTCTTCCATCAGTCCACCCCACACATCATCTAACCTTTTATTACTTTGACAATTTAACAGATAATTTGGATATGTTTTTCCAATCTCTATCTTGCTCTTTTATCTCAGATACTATTTAATAAGTTGTGTTAGTAATAAATATGGTATTAAAAAGTTTGAAAAACGTCAGTATTACAAATACGTCAGTATTACAAATACGTCAGTATTACAAATACGTCAGTATTACAAAAACGTCAGTATTACAAATACGTCAGTATTACAAAAACGTCAGTATTACAAATACGTCAGTATTACAAATACGTCAGTATTACAAAAACGTCAGTATTACAAATACGTTAGTAATTACAAATCAACATTGATCGTCTGTAGCAAAATTACCTGGTAATCGTTTTTATCAGAGAGAACATTTCTTTTTCCCCCCACAAGAAAGATGGCGTCTTTGTTTTCCATGCATAGGATATTTGTTTCTTAAACATTTTGAAGTAGAATAGAGGAATTCTGTTTCATACCATTAGCATGAGACTGCCCCGTTTTCTTCTTCAAAAACAAAAACACAAACGGGAAACTCACAAAGTCTATGCATACAGTATTATGTTTTTCACAATTATTTGTTACTTTGTCAAAGGAAATGTTGCTTCTTTTTTAACTGTAGGTGAACAGCAAACAAATGACTCACATGATTTACCACTTATAAGATAGTTCTGCTGAAATCAAACCCTTTTCCCACATTGTAAGGTTTTCTTTCCACAAATGCTTGTAGAAATATCAAAACAAAGGTGAAATAATGTGTTTGAGTTAAAAGAGGTTTAAATGTTGAGAACAAAGCTGTTAGTGTGTGTATGTCAATGACAAAGATCTGCTCCAGAATGGCCCTCAAACACTACCAGTACAGTAAGCCCGTATCAGGACATCTCTATCCAACGCCAAAACAAAAACATCAGGCTGTCGCAACAGGTCCCCAGACTGGCCTATCTCTGATCACATCTACACCCTGGACCCCTTAAATACTCTCCACCTAACGTCTCTCCTTCTAATCCTACCCCAATCTCCCAGCGGACCCCTGTAAATTCAAACCCCCTTTTTCCCCGATCTCTTTTGGGAATCTGTCAGAATGGAATTTTCGATCAGGTGTAATCTGTTTCAGAATCATAAAAAGTAAGCTATCCTCAGTATCTTGGCTCATTATCTCTAGGACACTAGTCCCATCCTCCCCCCCCCCCAACAAAAACAACAACCTTTATACATAACCTTCATTTTTTTATTACCCCCTCCCACTTGATCCCCCTATTTCCCTCCAAAAAAACTGGCCAGGCCTTGATGCATTCATTAGAAGTGTGGACACCTGCCCGTTATTGAGAGCTGGTCCAGTATTCTGTACAGGTATGGCCACACAATGAGACAGGTAAAATCTCACGCTAGTCACATATTTCCTAGTCAGGTAACTTGTGTAGTAAATACTTTTCAAAATATTTAAAATAAAATAAAGTTTCCCCCTCCTTCCTTTTGATATTAAGATTAAGCTAAGGAGAAAGTAAACAACTCATTAAAATCATCCATTCATATAAAATATGTATTGCGTAATATAAATCATGCATTTCTCATGAGAAAACTGACTTGACAAATATTACATTTTCCCACAATAAAATGTTGGTTAAGAAAGATGCAAATTTTCTGACTTTGTCCACCCAGGATGTTTGTATCTGTATGAGATATAATTTTACTGCACCCTGGTATGACATAATTTTTGTATCTTCTTCATGTGAACAAGAATAGGGATACATTTTTGTCTTGAATGCATGTTTGTTTGTGCATGTTGTTGGTCAAGATATTGATGTCATCAAATAACAATCTATAAGGAATTTTATTGTTTAATACTCTTGGTTGTTTGTTCTTTGACAGCTTTCTTGTTGCTTATGTGTTAGCTGGACTTTTTACTAGACAGAAAGTGTTTTAATTGATTGCTGACGTACCAGTGCGAGTAGGGGGACATTCACAGGTGTAGGTGTTCTCTCCGTCCCGACAGGTTGACCCATTGCTGCAGTTGCTGTTAGCACAGTCATCATTGTTAACTTGACAGTGGATGCCGTGGAAACCTGAAAAATAAGTAAAATATTTGAAAAATAGGCCCCTGTCTCATTATCACTAGAGGATAGTGTTTGCAATTGTTAGAAAAGACATTTAAAATTTCTACACAACATTCAAACTTTCAATTTCTAACTCGGTAAAAGACCAGTGTTTCGTGCCAAGCGTCGGACTCAATGAATGGATGACCATGAAGGTGCGTTTCTGGTCCAAAAATAGCAACTTTTAAAGAATATTTTAAACACCTTGCCGTGAGAAAATGTCTGTCTTACAGAAAGTAGACAAAAACTTGTAACCTTCTGGCAAAGTGACAGATGTAGTAAGCTATCGTTTCAGGTAGGAATTGTATAAAGATGATACCTGGAGAGGCGACAAGGGCAGGGTCAAGAACACACCTGTATATATACTCCTGGGTGATAATAGGCTACACCTAGCCACCCGCACCCCTGTCACAGGTGTATTTTATCTCATTTTTTTCTATCAACAAGATTCCTTTAGTGCAGGATATTTTCACTTGTAAAATATCTACAGTGTATATATGATACAAATGTAAATGATGCTAACTTATTCACCCAATATATTGCACATAAATTAAACCAACAAACACATCTAGGTCAGCTAAGATTATTAGAAGCCAAGGTAATCTTATTCACTGAAAACTAATACAAATCGGTCCAGACAGAATTTGTTAGAATATGGTAAATGAGGAGATTAATCCGTGGAGAGAGTCTGTAAAAGGTTGTTCCTAACTAGCTGGTATTGTTATAGGCTATAGAGGGAGGATAGGTACTGTCAGTTATTGTATAGGACCCAGACATACCATCCTGGACACCCGCAGGTAGACAGGTGGGGTGAAAGGTCACACATACATCGCTGTGACCCAGACACAATGCTAATGACGAGCACCCCCACCCTACACACAGAAACAGGCTCTAGGTAAAGACCAACTCTGTCACCACATGGTGACCTGTGTCTATACATAGATCATCCAATAACAGACAAGTGTCCACCGTGTCCAGTGTGTCCACCTTGTCCAGTGTGTCCACCTTGTCCAGTGGTCAGCGGGACCAAGTCAACACAGACACACCAGTGTAAAACAGGGCAATATTTCATCTGGTTATTTATAGAATACCTTGTTTTTCGTAATTTTTACCAGTTCTTCTAAAAAGATGGTTTGAATCAATAAAATCAGGACTGATGTTAAGGAGATGTGTGATATTAACAGTAAACTGTAGATTATTAACTTTTTGTGCACATTTACTGGCACAAACTGACCTTTGTAAATTTATCGGCAACAACATCACTTTACCTTTCACTCAGCATCTATGTCTAAGTTATGTCAAAATAATGGTTCACGTGATGTTTGTATACCCAAATTAAAGTGAAAATAAATACCACACCAAATGTGAGTAAATTACAGTAAGTGTAATCATCATATATCACATCTGTCCAGTGTGTCAGCTCCTGTCCAAACACTACACATCAACACACTCCAGTCTGTGCTGTTCATACCTAGCCAAAGTGTACACATATTTCCCATATCAGGGTCTATTGGGGATGATTTTAAATTTTAAAAAATTTCACATTTTTTACTTTTTATCATACATAGAAAATAATTTGAAAATGTTTCTTTGGTTGCAATTTTTATTTCTTTTCCCCTATTACAATACATGTATTTCCACTATTATAATACATGTATTTCCCCTATTATATAATACATGTATTTCCTCATTTCCTAGAAAATCTATACAATAATCTTTAAAATAATTTGTAAAAAAATTTCAAGGTTTCCCGTCTTAATTAAAGGCCTATTTCAGGATTTAAATTTCAGAGCTATCATTTTACTATACAGACTTTAGAATACAACTGTTAAACTTCATGGGGCTTTTTATCAACTAAGTGTAGTTTTTTTTTCAATGGGATTTTTCCTTTCCAAGCAGGCCATTGGAATAAACTATTTTGTTTATAATGACAAACACTAAAATTGTAGAGGCCAGCCCACACTGCTTTCTACAGATGCCTAACTTTCAATATTGAAATTTTCAATTACCTATGTCCGAAATTAGCAGCCTATTATATGTTTGATTTGCCAATCGGCCAGAGGCAGAGGATGGCAATGAGGGATGACCGGTACACACACCAAGCAGAAGGAAAGTTGGGGCACAATTTCTTGTTCCATTAATTTTTATTTTGTTTGGTCCTGCTGTACTAGATTTGTGTGTCAAGTGTAAATATCTGTGTAAACAAGATAGAAAACAGATGTATCCTGAGTGACGACCCCTGACCTGTTATCAGTGATCTAGTGCTGCATCAGTAAACATTCAGTACAGATTCAGAGGCTGGTCTGGGGTGTACCTTACAGTCAACCCTTCCAAACATTAACAGGTCCTACTGTTTTATAGCATAGGCAGAAATTACAAGCCAGCAAATTTTCTATCCAAAATGGAAAGTCTGGCTTCACTCAAATAAACCAAATTATCAAAATTATAAATCAAATGTTATGTATTAATTATAGATTCTAACACAAAAAGATTTGTTTAATTCAATTCAACCAAAAAAAAAAATTGATTAACATTTTTTAACAATTTAATGAAGTCAGACTTGACTTTCTCAAGATCTGTCGAGATACAAAACCCATGTTTATAAATGTGACAATTCTCACCCATTATATCAGTTGTCTCCCCTTACATAATTACAGCACAAAGGGCCTGGGAGTCTGGTGACATTAAATATTGAATGTTTTATTGCTGCTAATCATGTACAACAGATTTAGCTTCCCACTTTCCCATTGGCTCGGTGGAAAGGTCTCCTATTCCCTTACAGAACCATATCACCCTAGTTGAACAGCCACCAGAAACAACTCTCCACCACTGCTCAATTACAACTGTCACATGATCAGGATTTAGGTAATTTTGTTCAATTTACATTAAATTTGTCACAATCAGAGTCAGGACAGATGACAGATGTTGAGTTAGTGGTTCACATAGGTACGGCTTGGTAAATATGTGTATAGGGAACAGTGCTTTAAGGGGCCCTGGGAACCTCACAGATGGCGGGGGACCTAAGGAGCTGTTTCCCTCCCCTCTGTATGATACAGTGTTAAACAATCCACATAATATAATGCCTATAGAGAATTTCAAGTGTCCAAAGTAGAGTGTCAGGCAGGTCCATCTACATTCCTAACTTTCCAATGGGTTTTATCCGGAGAACAATGTATCATACTGACTTCGGGTAGGTTTGTATCAACATACACTTATCTTAAAGGATGGCACTGCTCATAGCACAGCTTAGTACTACATTACGAAGCTTATAATGTGTACTTCAACTCTAAGGGGGTGAACTTATAGCACACCTGTCACTGATATGTCACAGGGTCCAGGTTCTGTCAGGATAATGTGCTATTTTATTTTAAGATAGAAAGCAAAAAAAAAGAAAGGGATATCCAACATTCTGGATGCATACGATGCTTTAGTGTTCTTGGGTATGTCTGCAGGGTGTTAACAATAGTTAATGTCTTCATATCTATCTCTTGAAATAATTAAATGAATAATTTGTGTTGAATTATATGATTGATTTGAAGGGTCAGACACACTAATGTAGTAATGAAACTAAGAACCAATATTTACACACACCAATAAAATCATTAAAACGTGCCAAAAACAAAGAATAAATCAGTTTTGTATTTTTTTAAAAGTTTGTGTGCACAAAATCTGTGTGGATCGATGAGGTAACAGTGGTGACCAGGTCTGCTAGCTACTCAGTCAGCGGCAAGGTCGCCCAAGGTCGCCCAATGTCGGCATAAACTCGCCAACATTAAAACACTTGACATGATTTTTGCATTACACAAACATGGTAGATTTTGTGGTGGGACGCTTTGCCTGCCGTTACCTACAGGTGTATGATAATCAGGCAGGTAAAGGTATGTTAATGCAACTACATTGATCGTTACTCTCAATCTCTTCCATTCTATGTGTCGGGCAGATTCAATTATTCTAGGCCGTTACTACCCTACATACATACAATATTTACCTCAAGTCAAGTTTCTAGCACAAATCAATAATGTATAATATGTAAATAAAATTTTCATTAGAAAGGTCAGTGAAATATTCCATGAAACAGGAAAGGTGTATCAGATTTTGAAAAGTTGGTCATTTTTAAAAGATCAGCTTTTGATACAATTACTATTGTTATTTTATGTTTGAAAGAGACAGTGTTATGTTGGTTTATTGCAGACATTCCAGACTTTCCATAATAATCACAAGTGAAAGAAAATTCCCCCAAAAAAGTGTCATAATATCAAAAACAGTTTTGGATGTACAACTAGGTGTGCATTAAGAAGCTCTTCCAAAGCCAATCAAACAACTGTCATGCTATTCATCCAGTTAAATTGACGAAGAGTTAATATATGGTTGTGGTCATATTTATTGAATGTACATGTTAAGGCACAGGTGAACCCTGTGACCCTTACATTTGGAAGTAGAGTTGTCCTATAGAACACAAAGAAAACACATGGTCCTGGTAAGCTTCTAACTCATTGGAATTGGATTTAGAAGCATATCAACGCAATGTTATCACTTTATAATGTAATGTCAGTATGTTATTTTGTCATTTTATATACATTACAACAAGGAAACATGATAGCCTTGGCTGAAAATTATACAGAAAACCATCTTTTAACTGAACACTTTAATTTAAGAGACTTTGAACAAATTTTAAAACTTCTTTATGCAGGATTTTTGTTACTTGTCCTTCAATTGTAACCCTGGAAGACTGAATAGAGAAAATTGAATCAACAAATTTGGTAATATTTTGATATTTTCTGTTGCTGACTTAGCTTTTACTGATTATATGTTTGTGAAATCTACAGGTTATTACATAGAACCTGACCAGTCCCTGACCAGCTGGACATGACAGAGACCACAGGAATGAGACAGGACAAAGGTTGTCCATAACATTATCACTGCATCAGTGGACAAAGGAAACCTGTGTGTCACCTGCAGTTGAGAATATCGGTACTTAACACAGCTATTTAAGGAGCTATGCATGTTTGTTTATTCTCAGTAATGTACTGCTCATAAAGTAGTGAACAATAGAGAATTAGTGGCACCACAACACGGAGGTACCCTGGGGGGGGTCCTCATATCTATATACACATTAATCGCCCCAACAGATTTAAACCAATTCCCCTATAATACATTTTGAAAATCATGAACGAAATAATTTTTAAATCTTGGTATGCGAAGTGTATTAGGGTCCAACACGAGTCTGGACAATAGGCGAGTAAATAACAATAAGTCCTGCCGTGGGCGAAGGAATCATCGTGCATTGAGTGTTATACCTAAAGATAATAATGCGCGTGGACAAAACAAGCGCTCACTCATGTTTGTATACAGGATCTCAGCAATGTTTTTATACAAGCTCTCTAAATGCTATCTCAGTAATGTTATTTTATCACATACTTGAGGTTCTTAATCATGACGCATAAGACTTTAGATCAACTGGATGGACCTATGTTTGACCTACGGACAGTGATTGCCCTGTATTAGGCTCCAATACTCATTAAATACTACTGTATATCTCTAATGAATACAATTGACAGTGTACATGTAAAATACACATACCGTAGTAACTCAAAAAATAATCTACCCTTTTTTTCTCCCACATCACTGAAACGTATTCTGCTTAATTTATACCTTACTTTAGTTTGAAAAATTTAAAACATTATCACTTAATTATGATTTAAATAATCATGGATCGTTTAGAAACAACATCTAAAGGCATCAAGTGTCAAACTTGGTTACCCTTCCATGGGCCCCCAACTTAATCCCTCTGTATTGTACAGTAAGGCACTCGAAGAAATTACATCTGAGTGAAATAATATTAGGCATTATGGGTACTCAGGTAGTGAAAGCTGTACACTAGCGGTGTGATAGGTACCCGCCAATCTCAGTCGCATATCTATACCGCTACTAAGCCGATTAGAGAATGAGGCAGGACCACAGAAAAGCCAGTCAGACAGTTTCCGAGTCCACAAAGGGCCCCTTTCAGCATTGTGAAGCCCTCATTGTTTGGCCCACTTATACTAAGGGAACAATCGAGAGCCATGTACGGAGACCAAATCGGAATCTGTGAATTTTGCGGTATCCCAAACGTGCAGGGAAGTGAGGCGCTAAATTTCACTGCCGCTCCAACAACTTTTACTTTTTGACCCTGGAGAAAAGCTCAGGTCTACACACAAATATAATAAAGATGGTGAAGTGTGAAAAGTGGTAGATAATATCGCCGATCGTGACAATTCTACACCCTTCACTCGTGCAACAGGTAACCAGGATATTGAAAATCCCCTTGGTTTTGTAGTAAGCAAATTTGTCATTCATCATGACAGGAAAATCACTTGAGGTTTAATTTCTTGAAACAAAAGCTTTTTTTACTACAAATCTAAACTCTTACATGATATAAGACTACAAGAAAGGTTCAGTGTATCTGATAAACCGTCAACTTTCTGCCAGTCACGATATACAAGTGCTATTTTACACTACAGTAACACAGAAAATGAGAGGATTGACACTTAACTGTGTAATTACATGTACCGGAAACTGTTACTGACCGCGAAATCCTATTCATTTAGCTTTCCTTTAAACATATTTTACTTCCACATATTACAGCTATAGGATTTTACACAATGTTCAACATTCAGAGAATACTAAATTATGACGGTGTGTGGGTTTTCTCAGTACTCCAGTTTCCTCCCACACTAAGGACCTCTGCACTCTTCCGTCCAAGCCAACAAGAGATTAATATAGGATGGAAATCTTGTTTCATAATTGTTTTTAAATAACGTTGATATCTATGTAAGCATAGTACAATTTTTCTCTGAAAGTGATAGAAGGAAACGAAATACAATTCAATTTTTTCGATTAGCAAAATATTTTATAAAATACACATTTGTAAATATTATCATGTTTTTTGTCTCAGAAACAGTCAAAACTTGCAGAAAAATATTGAACTGAATTTCTATGGACAGACATATAGCTGTACTTTATTGTGGACACACAAATCTTTACTTAACCTTATCGCCAATTAAAGTCCCCTCACAGCGGCAGTGATTGGTTGTGGAGAAAATGAATGCAGTCACACGAAAAACTGCCAGGTTGTTTTGACCTTAATTTTCTCTGAAATCTGAACTTTTAAAGTTTCCTTATCAGGGAGACTAATACCTTTTACCAATTACAGGAGAAATGTTCATTAAGTGTTATCAAAAAGCATTGGGGAGAGAGTCTGATATCCTGAGACTGAAGATAACCCTCCGAGCTGTAAACACTTTACCGTAGCCCCCTCCCCACAGTCTACTGGCCTACTCTAAAAGCTGATCTACATTGTAACACATTGCAGGACTTTCTTCCATATTTCTTTGCAAGCAACAATTCACTACCTCAACATTATTTTGAATTAAATGCTGTTTTCTTGCATTTGTTATTCATTGATTAATTGACGTTTCGAGTGTTTTCTGTTAAAAATGAAACAAAAACAAAAATATGTACCGAAGAAGAATTAATAGATATTTTTCATTTGTGCTTTTAACATTTAATTGAATTCCTTTTATAATAAAATGTGAAAAAGCCTTCTGTTACACAATGATTTTTCATTTATACAGTAACAAGTCTTCATTGACTTTTGAAACTGTGTCCTTGTTTTAGAGAAGACCATTAATTAAACTGTATTTTGAAAAGTTGGTATTGGTGACCTTTAGCCCCTCTATCCACTTGTAGGCCATTACCCGTCCAAACACTTGTAGCCCATACCTCTAATGACGCCCATTTCCTCAATTGCAGAGAACTACTCAACTTTCACATAGGAATTTACTATTTTTAGAGGATCTAGCTCAAGTACCTCAAACATGAAACAGTTGAGAGAGTAAGTAAGTTAATTAGTTAAAACAATTACCATACTTTAATCAAAAACTTGTATAAATATACCTATTTCAAAAAATATTTCAAAAAATACAAACTCTGATTTCTCCAATGACTGACATCATGAGTACCCTTTATAACCAAGTCAATCATCGTTGAATGTTATGAAACAATACTTTGGCCGATGTCTATCGATCGGTCTGTTTTCAGCGGTCAGTGTTCCTGCAGGTGTACAGTATTTAGCGGTCACAGGTACAACCCTTGTACATGTAAGTGGTCAGTGCCTACCGTCGTTATCAGACTAACATGCTGCAGGCCTGACACCTTTATAGACTTTTTCATACCTGTAATTTATTTTATATGTCAATAGCGTACAGGTGTAAGTGATTTCAGCTGTAAAACAGGAATAGGTCTGGAGTAAAGGCATCTCCCTGTCATAGCTACAACGACCGCTCTGTGATCACAAGACAGTAAAACACCAGTCCACATCTACAAAGCCATGGTCATCAGTCATTATTGATTTATAGGGCTGTATTGTCGTTAAAACAACTGACCAAACAAACTGAACATCCGAACCTCCTATTTATATCCTTCAACAACAGTTACTGTCGTTAAAACAACTGACCAAACAAACTCAACATC
>JAUMHH010184410.1:0-14698 GCA_032359455.1 Chlamys rubida | reverse complement strand
ACTGCCTCTACAAGGGGAAGACTAGCTGCCTCTACAAGGGTAAGACTGCCTCTACAAGGGGAAGACTGCCTCTACAATGGGTAGACTGTCTCTACAAGGGGAAGACTGCCTCTACAAGGGGAAGACTGCCTCTACAAGGGGAAGACTGCCTCTAAAGACTGCCTCTACAAGGGGGAGACTGCCTCTATAAGGGGAAGACTGCCTCTACAAGGGGAAGACTAGCTGCCTCTACAAGGGTAAGACTGCCTCTACAAGGGGAAGACTGCCTCTACAAGGGGAAGACTACCTCTACAAGGGGAAGACTAGCTGCCTCTACAAGGGCAAGACTAGCTGCCTCTACAAGGGCAAGACTGCCTCTACAAGGGGAAAATGTAATTTTATAAACATGTAATCATTTCTTAAATGACACAACACGTAGTTGTTTTCTTGTCCGCTTTTCGTGCACTGTCTTGTCCGTGAACTTGAGTTCCCAACTCTGTGCATGACATGTTCCAATGACCGAGATATCTTATCCAAACCAAACTTAATAACACGGTCTATAATCGACCTTAAAAGTCTTTTGCTAGATATTGCGACTACATTGTAGTACCGGAAATTCACATGTTATGATAAAATCCAAATCACCAAGACACGTGACTACGTTTACTGAGATAAAGGGTTTTATAAGTAATGTGCGCCTGGATTTCATTCTACATAACCACACAGGGTGAATGAAAATAGCAAACAAAGATTCAAAAGTTCTAGAGTTATATTTTGATTGGTTTTTCGTCAGCTGTGCAGAATAAAAAATATAAAAAATAATATAGAAGTTGTACTTTCACTTTGTGTAGAACTTGTGAACATCATTTTTATTTTTCTGATAGTGTAAACATATAGGAAAATCGTTTTTATTAAGATTTAATTGTGTTAATTATAGAGTATCTGTCAATCTTACTACAACAATACGACAAAGCTAACGGTCCACCGACAATATACGGTGAAACCGTGCCAAAAGGTACGGTATCAAGTTAGGTCTATAGTAGCGGTTTAGCGAGACATTTGAGGGGTAAGATGTCTCGTGCAACACATTAGCATTTAACAACATGTTACTGGTGAAACAGGCTTTAATTACACCAAGCAATGTTAAAGCAGGCCTATGTTGACGGGGGGACTGAGATCAACCATACAGTTACTGATAGGTTTAAGGCAGTCTGTAACAGCTGAGTATCTCTTCTTTTTATATTTATATGCTCTGTAATACACGAAAGCATTCATTTAAGTGTACACCAAACCCAGGGAGCAGATTTTCAAAGAGACACGACGGAGGACGTTTTGGACTCCGCTCCATTAAGCAAATTTTAACATTTTGAAGAGAAGATACTCAGTTATTTCAGACTGGATTTGTGGGAGATGAAAGTTCTAATTGATTTTACGGATTTGGATAAAGTCTCAATTTGCCAATGACTTTACGGGTGACTGGAATAAAGAATACATTTACCGACGGAATAACAAACTGACATATTCCTTGGCCAAATTGAAAGACACGAGTTATTTTTACTCTATACTTAATGCATTTTATGCATTTCTGCATTTTTAGTGAATTTTCCTGAAGTCAATTTTAACGCTACTGAGACAAACAAAAATAGAGAATTATCAGAATGTTTCTCTCACAACAGTCTAGTTCTTACCAAAAACTCTCTTTCATAACGCGAAGTTTTCTTTCGGTTGCGTCATCATTGACTAAAGGAAAGTTTACAGAAAAAATGAAAAAAATATATGAAATATCGAGGGAATCCGTTTGTGACCTTAATTTGACAGGAGACTGTAGATTACAATTGCCGACGAATTCAGGGGCGACTGCGGAAATATCCCATTTGCTGACGTATAGCACGGGAGTTTGAGATACACTGTATACAGGACTAGTGGAATTTTCGAGTAGTGCTGGATTAATAAGGATGTACCATCTTTACAAAGGTTATAAAGTACGTACCTTCTGACAAAAGGCTATACATTATATTATGTCGAATAGTTTATGATAAAATGTTTTGATCTTCAACATGATCCGGGTAGTCTATCTTCCCCTTTCTTGATAGTAACACCCCTGTTCCCCCACCAATGACATGTCGAAGTTGATTCGGTATTTAAGAGCTTGCTCCGAATATCAAGACTTTCTTGATAATGTCAAATGCTGATGGCAAATCTTACAACACAGAGTTAAAAAATGCAAGTTGATGAAGATTATGAATAATTATCATGTACGCCATACGATATTATTGGGAAATATGCTATTTCTTTGTGCGAAATGAAGTTTGATTATTTTGATTGTGTTCATTATAATGTACTTTTATTGTATTGTTACTCTCCATTTCTCGCTAGGACGACGTGACATAACTTTGATTTGACCTAAATTATCATAGCGGGTGTCGTCGATGGAGCAGCAGACGCCTCCCCTTTTAGTAAACCTTATCCTTTTTCTCCCTGTATCTTTTCAGGGGTGTCCATGTAAAGCTTCTCTTCTTTGAAATTTTGCTCAAGTTTTAGCGATTTTTAATTCTAATTCGGATTTATTTACACTTAAACCTATTTTACAAATATTACTTTTCTTGTAATATTACTGAAGTTGAAGGAAAACATTATGGTTAAGCATTTCCATAAACTTTAGCAATGCTTTCCATTGAAACTCGGGCCAGTCAATGTGTGCCGCCCTTCGGAAGGTGAAATGTTCCATACGTTTGTTATAGGAAGACAGGGGATGTAAGAGTAGGGTGTATGATGATATTCATATATTATGGATGATGAAGATGAGTATGATGATGAAGATGAGTATGATGATGATGATGATGATGATGATGATGAAATCAAGTGAAGGATGATGACAGTGATGTGATGATGAGGATGCAAGAGTGTATGATATTCATATATTATGGATGATGATGATGATAATATGATGATGATGATAATATGATGATGATGATGACGATGAAATCAAGTGAAGGATGATGACAGTGATGTGATGACGATGAGGTAAGAGTAGGGTGTATGATGTTATTCATATATTATGGATGATGATGATGATAATATGATGAGGATGATGAAGATGATGATGATGATGATGATGATGATGATGATGATGATGATGATGATGATGATGATGATGATGATGATGATGATGATATCAAGTGAAGGATGATGACAGTGTTATTTTAAAACGTGTAAATGTGAGTGTGAGAGAACGTGCTATCTTATGTATATGTAAAAGACACTTATGAAAATAAAAAAAAAAAAAAAAGACAGGGGGTGATATTATATTTTATATATAAACTTTGTCTACACCTTATCTGATTTTTATTTTGTGCTTTTACCGTATTTTTAATAGAAATATGGTTATTTGTTTTAATTCTACATCCTTAACTATTATGTTTAAAGGCTATGACTAAAAGTACTATCCTGACCTTTCCTAAAAATACATTTTTAGTTTTTATTAACCTTACTTTTCATTTTAATTTCTAATGTTCTACTTTTCATTTTGATTTTCCAAAAAGCACTATTCGTTGTACATACCAATGTATGGTACATGAAATTCATTTCTGCTTTACGCTATAGAATCGAAGGAGAAAAGAAAGAAAGAAAGAAAGATAATTTCTAAACAAACAACTAAGTTTCAGTTTTTGTTTCAAAAGGTGTTATATAACTTACAGTAAGTGATATAGTGTATCAATGCTTTTGAGTGGGCTTAATTTAAACAATACTAATAAAGAGATTCAATCTACAATTGATACCAAAGTCGAATAATTAACATATATCACATCAAAATAAGAAAATCACATTTTTGCTATTGATAAATTTCGATTTCTGTATATTACACTAAAGTGAACAACACTGCCAACAAGTTACGGACTCGTAATAGTTAGCGGGCTTGTACAAGTACTCACGGAGTCCAAAGAGAAGGCGTTTCGGAGGTGATACTCCGCCGTGGGCGTACTCGTGTTTTTCAAGTCTTCGGGGTACTCGATTTGGGACGCGTCATTCAGTTGACACGACCGGAGACTGGCGTCAAAGTTAAAAGATTGGCACCGGATGTTGAGGAAACACTCCATGGCACAGTGCGTCACCTGGTATTTGGTACTAAACTCTTTGATGACATGGTTCTCGAACACCTTCCCCGGGAAGGACAGTTCGTTGTTCCGAGTAAATTTAGCCTTGATAACGCCATACTGTGACGTAGTGGACACTGTCCCCAGACAGACGGACACCAGGAGACTTAGTAGTATAGTTCTCGGTACCATCGCACGGGGTCGTTCGGATGTTCTCTCTATATACTCAATAACTTTTTCTTACGTCCGTTCACGGTGTTGTCTTTTCTCTATCTACCTGTATCGTCCAGATTCGTCCGGTCTAGATCTGTGAGGCCTACTGCTGATTAATAATTTATGTAATTATCTACCTGTAGACGGTAGGTGTTATTTAGATGGCACTGACTTTCATCTCGGGCAGGTAAAGTCACAAGTAAGAAATGTTATTGGAGGTTGTTGAATAAATGATGAGTTTCTTATTCCGTCAGAGTAAGGCAGTGAGGAGACACATGGGAGTATAAGTGGCCAGGTAGATTGGCAGTGATGGCGAGATAGGAGACTAGAAAGCATGGAGGGGGTGGCTGGGGTGGGGAGATAAGAAATTACAATATTCTAAATAAATTTTAAAACTGACAAAACAATGAATACGGGAACAAGGACATAAAACAATGTTTAAAACAATAAAATTTGATGAAATCAATGAATTATTCGAAAGATTGATGTTCGTTTAAGAAAAATTTGACACCTCCATGCCTCTCTCGTATAGAGCTCCTTGCGATAATTATTGAGTACGAAGTCCGGTATTTGGTCTACTTTACGGCACACGATTAACTAATGATGCGGTGTATTTTGTCCTAGAATATACAGGGAATCGCTGTTTACCAAACAGCGTTATTATCCTAATAACGGACACCTGTTATGATAACACCAAATAATTGATATATTACTTTTACAAACTAACTTTAGTATAATAAAACTGTGACAAACCAATACGTGATCTTTTTTAATCGTATTTCTCGGCAATCATCCATGAAATTTAAAAAACGACCATCCCGAAAACAACGTGGTTGTACAATTGCGGTCATACCATAACACCATAACATTTCACATCACGTGCCTTGTATTCTGGAGTACGCTATGATAAGTTGTAATAACTCGTGATTAACCACTTGTTCAAATTTTTGACAATAAAACTGTTTAAACTAAGGTTATGTTGAACATACGGTCCTGCAACCATTATAGTAATAGGCGTTTTCTCTTCCTCCACATTCAAAATATAACTTTTTCTTTTTTTTTCTTTAAATGAAGTCAAAGGCATTTTGATCAGTTTATACCTATAAACACGGGTAAGCGTCCTCGTTATATTAATACAACAGCTATTACCGATGACTTGCAAATCTAACAATAAACATCACTAAATATTTTCATTTTTCAATGAAATAGAAATAAATGTTGTCTTGCTAACCACATAAAGTCGTATCAACGATTCTTACAAGGAATATTCAGCGAAAAAGGATATGCTGCTATGCTAGTTCCCCCTATCGTGTATTTTACCTTTAATGCTATGCGATCCAACGCTGTAAGATGGCTATAGCTTGAATGTGCATTCCGGATAATTCCTTTTGGTATAAAAAAGCGAAAAAAGTCGATTTCAATAATCATGCTTAAAAAAAGTCTCGTGTGATATGAAATGGCATTATTAAAGTAATTTAGAAAATGTCAGGAGATTTGAAACGCACTAATCAGTGGGTAAACACTATACAGTACATGTAATCGCATCCTGATATTTCTAAGTAAACTGAAGCTTCACCTTGTCGAAAACTTGATGTATCGGGCATATCACGGACATGTCGCGCATAATTTCCGCTAACACAACCTTACATTGATATCATTTGAGCAATTGGTGGCCATGGATACTATTTCACTTGCTGACAACCTTTAAGGATGTTGAAAAGGAATATGAGAGAAAAAGAGAAAAACGGGAGGTTAAAAGAGTTTGAGAGTACAATGAAGGTCGATACCAATAATCACGTGTCACTTCAGTAGTGTTGTATCTTTTCCCGTAAATGTCTATCGTGAGCGCCCCAAACGTAAGACAAACGTGTTTTCCTTTGTAAACTCGTAGAAAATATTTGCTTTATGACCCAAAATACTGGATCCGTTTCTGGTGTATACAATCAATAAACATGAGACTTTTTTGTGTATTTTTGTTTATTTTCTGTTGTCTATGTTGTAATTTATGTAATATATCATTATAAGGAATAATCGATTTAAAACTTTATTTTGTAAATAATGTTTTCTGCAATATCATATCTATCTTTGACACAATGAAAAGGTTGTACCGACCCAATGTCAGCGTTAGCGATCTGTCCCGGAAGTGGTTTTTCCGTTATCGCAGTTTGCAATGACATTTTCTCCCTTTCGGTGAACTCGTATAACCCTGATTTTTGTGATACGGAACCCGTCACGTGGTTCCGAGGTCACGGCGAGACAGCCGGGCTTATCTGGTCTCTCCTTTCAAAGCAGTGTCCGTCATCACCCCATTCCCACAAAAACGGCGCCATGATTGTTTTGTCTTTGATTGCACTCCTACTTGGTAAGTAATTATGCAAACAAGAAATGTACGTTTTCTTGCAGATAGTATCTGATGAAAACACAGTAATTGAATTGATGGTCAGGTGATATGTATTTTAATAAATCATAGGTTGGTGTTCTTCTTTTATGCCTTATGTTCAGTTAACATCTTATCAATCACGGGAAACTGATCTGCAAATGTTTGGTTAATTGATAATTATAATGAGTTTACGGTTAACATACATATAAGATCCTCATATATTTAACAAATAAACTCAAATACATTTCTCTTATCAAAACATGTCTTTAAGTTAACGAGTTCCGTTTTGATTGTTTGTAGCAAGTGACCAGACCCATGGGGTGGCCACGTCGACAGCAAGTCCTGCAGTTGTTCGCAATGTAACGGTCGCCCAAGCTCCCTCTAATGCCAACAAAACAGTGTGCTACCCTTTTGTTGGCTGTTTCGACAATTTCGCCCCATTTGACAATGCAAATCTCGACCTCCCAAGATCTCCCGAGGCGATTGGTACCGTCATGCTTTTGTTTACACCGGAAGGCGGTTCTCGGGCGGAAGTGCTAGATTACACAAACGTGAATACAGTGGCAAATTCACATTACAATCATACGCGGAAAACTAAGTTCATCATCCACGGATTTACAAATACTATCAACACAACGTGGCTTTACGACATGAAGGATGAGTTTATGAAATTAGTATGTGGTGTAATATTCTATATTATGTAGTGTTATACTCTTAATTATGTTGTGCGATACTCTTTATTATGTAGTGTGATACTCTATAGTATGTATTGTTAGACCCTATAGTATGTAGTGTTATACCCTATAGTATGTAGTGTTATACCCTATAGTATGTAGTGTAATACCCTATAGTATGTAGTGTTGTACCCTATAGTATGTAGTGTAATACCCTATAGTATGTAGTGTTATACCCTATAGTATGTAGTGTAATACCCTATAGTATGTAGTGTTATACACTATGGTATGTAGTGTTATATTCTATAGTTTGTAGAGTAATACCCTGTAGTATGTAGTGTTATACCCTATAGTATGTAGTGTAATACCCTATAGTATGTAGTGTTATACCAAATAGTATGTAGTGTAATACCCTATAGTATGTAGTGTGATACTCTATATTATGTAGTGTGATACTTAGAGTATGTAGTGTAATACTCTATATTATGTAGAGTTATACCCTATAGTATGTAGTGTTATACCCTATAGTATGTAGAGTTATACCCTATAGTATGTAGTGTTATGCCTTATAGAATGTAGTGTAATACCCTATAGTATTTAGTGTAATACCCTATAGTATGTAGTGTTATATTCTATAGTTTGTAGAGTAATACCCTGTAGTATGTAGTGTTATACTCTATAGTTTGTAGTGTAATAACCTAATACTCTAAGGATCCCTGTCCCACTGCACTCTGGGTGGTTTTTTTTGTATATACGGTAACTGTCCCTAATTTTGCTTTGGACACAACTAGCTCAATTGGGTCAGAAGAAATCCGTTGACCGGTGAGAGCGACAGTATAACAGTCTGAGGTCCTGGGTCCGAATACTGGTTAGCCCCGCTAACTCAGAACACTGTTATTGATTACATTTTGTTAATATAAAATTTAACATTTTTTGTTTATAAATGCCACACAAGGTATGGTTTTCTTTTCAGTAATTAATTTAATCATGCCTTGAAAACGGTTTCCAATACTTATTCAAAGTTTTTAGCAGTGGTACGATGTTCCTTAAAGAAAACGTAGCAGAATGCTTATATGGCCATGTGAGATCGGATATAAGAACTGTGATGCATTGCATATTGTATACCAATATCAGTAAAAAGACTATCACACATCATTGCCAGATCGCAAAAGCATGCAATTGGCATTGAATGTAACCTGTTTAAGCGACAGAAAAGAGAAACATGCCGAAGTGAGCTATTTCTGGATATAGATTGGGGGCTCTTTAACTCTCGCATTTTTTTGACGAGGTACCCAAAGATTTGATCATCATATCGTACCCTGCTACACCTACGTGCAAAGAACGCTTAAAGCGTTGCCAGGTCACCTTGTCGTCATTTTTAACACCTGAGATAACACGCTTTAGTAATCATTTGTCTGATGAGTGAACATAACCTACCTAAGTTATCGACTTGTATAGATGGATAATTCACCCATTGTGCTGAACCTATATTAATACGTTATGTGTGGTTACAGGAGCCAACGAACGTAGTGGTCGTGGCGTGGGGCGCGGGTGCGACATTCCCAGACTATTTCCAGGCAGTGGCCAACACACGCATGGTGGGCACACAGGTTCGGCTCATGATCGACCAGATGGTACTGACAGGCGCGAGGCTGACAGACTTCCATCTGGTTGGCCACAGTCTTGGGGCTCACACAAGCGGCTACACGGGCTACCTGCTGCACGGAAAATTAGGGCGCATCTCCGGTAATTATGTCCAAGTGCATGCTTCTCTGCTAAGTAGGTCAAACAAGGCATTCTTCTAGTAATTAGGTTAGTAATGGCGCTTCACTTGTAAGTATAATGTAGATCAGACGTATCACAAATAAGTAGATCAGATCATGCGTATCCTTCATTCTCTGCACTTTTGTGTGTACTTCAAAAGAATTGCGCGGCACTGCAACGGTACAATTGGGCGCTAGGAAGTTGGATGTCGCTCCTTCTTAAGGAAATGTATTAACTTTGCAATTGGTCTTTTTTCCCCCCTGAAACTAATCAAATAGCCGACCGCGTGCCTTCGATTTTAACCATAACATATTCCAGGGCATCCTTGATACTACAGGGGCTACCCTTACTTTCGCCTAGTGATTGGTCATGTTTTTTACCCGAGACCAATTAAATAGCTAGCCGCGTGCCTTCAATTTTGCAATGACATATCCTAGGGGTGCAGAGAGCAAAAGTGAGCGTAACCCCTGAAGTATCGAGGATGGTAAAAAGTAGGTCGAATGTGTTTTATGTTTATAAACTGTACATTCCGGATAATCAGAGTATACTTAGTTTAATATGGGACTAAGCATTTCTGTTATAGAAATCTCCGAAAAAAGAATCATCTTCATGTTTAGACTATGAAACACGTTTTGAGGAAGATTTGGAATTTGACAAATGCATATTACATTTTTTTTTTTTTTTTAGTTTTTATCTCAAGAAACGAATGTGCTGTGTTTGATGGTTCGATGAATATGTAAATATATATATAGGTTTGGACGCTGCTGAACCGGACTTCGAAAATCACCCCAAAATCATACGTCTTGATGCTGACGACGCCATGTTCGTTGACGTAATCCATAGCAACGGGGCTCCTATTTCTTCCGGTGGCGCAGGTCTAATGCAACAGAGTGGCCACGTGGACTTTTACGCCAATGGCGGAGAGACACAGCCTGGATGTCCTAGTCAAATCACAGGGGTTATCGGGCAGATATTCCACGGGCAATTCGATCGTAAGTGACGTAACCGCTTTCTGTTTGTTTAATAGAACACAGCTATTGGCATATCAACGCTAACAATAGAAATATGTATGGCTATTTTTTCCAATATTGAAAATTTGTCCAATTTTTCATCCTTTCACATCATAATTCCTGGTACCGGTGTGTTTGCTGTAGACGCGGAAGTACTTCTCCATGCTACTCTATCCAGATGACAATATGAATCGTGTACAAACGTTATTAGACTCCATAGTGTACAAACCAGACAACCTTGGTGATACATGTAGAAGTATACTCCAGCAAAAGAACTGCCAATACATGTTATGTAATGTGTATGCAAACTAGAATAAAGTCACAGTAGATTCCTGTAACACGATTTCCTAGCAATTCGCACTTTTAACGGTGTTATATATACATTGTATATCATATATATGATAAGTTCTAAAGGTGTTGTAATTTAGTAATTACATAATCGACCCCTTGTCTATTTTTTCAGATTTGGGAGATACAGTCAGCTGCAGCCATTCTCGTTCCCATCGGTATTTCACGGAGTCCATCAACTCACCATGTCCGTTCACGGCCTATCCGTGTACATCTTATGTAAGACATCTGAAGTTCTGCTTTCCCTGTAGAGCGTTACACATTCCTTAGAACTACTCTGATACAGGCTGACATAAGCTAGTGGATTTTGAAGCCCCTTTATGGAACGTTCGGCAGTCGTCATCGCTCTACCACTTCAACCTTTCATTATTTTGCGACAAATCTTAATTCAGTATACACATATTTTGAACACAGGGTTTTCTTGTTTTCTTGTCCCGAGATATAGACCCGCAAAATATCCTAATATATCACATACAATCAACAAACCGGATGACGGTGTGTAGGAGATGATTGTACAAGTCAAAATAAAGAATCCAATCTTATACGTATACACTACTAACTGAAAAACGATGTTTTACCTCTAACCTGAAGCTAACATTATATTATGTCATTAATTCACATTAAGTAATTTCGTGAGTTTCGACACTTATTGAAGCTTTCAATTTTGTTCAAGGATAAATTCAAGAATGGCGCGTGTTTGAGTTGTGGGAGTACGGGATGTGCACAGATGGGTTACTATGCCGACCAGTACCACGCAAGAGGAAAACTTTACCTGAACACCGAGTCCAGCTCCCCCTTTTGTGGTAAGTAACGTCTATTCTACCCAATTAACTTTACCGTTTCTGAGATGTCTTTAAGCATAGACGCGGTTCTCAAGCTTAAGAGCCTGTCACACCTAGCCAATTTGGGTCGCCGGAGCTATAGCGGAGTAGATATTTGTCGATTTTCGGGGACCGGTATTAGTACGACAGCGCAACGGTATCACATCGCAGAGAACGGTAGTACATCGTCAGGACATCGTCAGAACATCGGCGAAAAATTTAGCAACGGCCGGCGACGGTAAATATTTTTGAACATGTTCAAAAATGTTCGCCGTTGCGATGCCGGAGCGAACAACGGATTGCAACGGCAGTACTCTGGTACGGCTTCGGTAATGTCGGTAGAGCACCGTAGCGCCCCGTAATGGATCGCAATGTGTACCGTACTGGTACCGATGTGATACCATAGTACTACCGAATACCACCGAAGTAACACTGATGCGCCTCCGATGTACTTACAACAGAAAAATGGTATTCGGTAGCACATCGTCTCTTACATCGGAAGGACAACGATAGAACAACGGTATCGCAACGATTTTCTCACCGTTGTAATTTTCTGCTCCGCTTTATAGTCCCGGCGAGGTACAGATCGGTAGTGTGTGACATTCCCTTTGTGATAACAAAGACACGTGTCACTTAAAAGCATTATGTGTTTCCTTTTATAGAGAGTGACCGGGAAAACTAATAAACTCTGCAATCCGTCCTGGTACTTCTGTTTGATGTGGTACTTTTGTATTTACATACGAACGCTCTCACCACCAAACCCAGCTGACTCTATTGGTAGTTTATATGACATTTTCGCGATACCTGGTACTTAGGGCAATTCCTGATGGATATATTATATCCGTATTTCTATCAGATACAAATATATCTAACTACATTCACTTCCTGTAGCTAGTAACTGGCATTTAATGAGTAGTTTTAACAAGCACTTGCTTTCCTCAGCTTTCCAGTACGGTGTCGTAGTGGCCTCCTCAGCTACCTCCAAGGGAACTGTCGCAGTGAGATTAAATGGCGAGTGGGGTACTTCTGGTTGGAACAGCGTCACAGAGTAAGTCTCCATCTTGGTGAAACCAGACGCATGCTGGGTAACCGAACACAAGGGTCGCTTTCGTTTATCGCTATCCGAACGGTTGAACCGGTTAGACCGGTTTGGACCAAAGTTCTTCGTTTACGAAATAAGGTCGGACCTAGTAATCTGATGCTGCTTTTTGGCGAGCCTTGACAACGCTTTGCAAGGCCATCAGAAAAATGTGCAGGTCCTCCAGGATTTATACCCGAAAACGTTACATTTCAAAACAGTCAAACCGATGGTTCCGCATAAACGAACAGGCCCTATAGGTACCGGAGCGGACAATAAGTTCTGGAGAAACTATACCTGTCTGTAGAATGGTCAGTGAGGTAATTTGTAGAAATGTGGGTAAGAAGCACACACAGCTAAATATACATCTTGCTGTGCATGTCCATAAATTTACAACACCTAACAAACTCTACAGGAAAAGTTCATAGTCAGAGCCCATTGAATGTTAATCAATATAACGCATGGTTTATTTTGATTGACATGTGTAAAATGCAATATTTAAAAACAATAAATGTTGTTCCGTAATATACAGAGAAATAGGATGTATCATGTATTTATACTTTTTTCTGATCACATTGGTCTAGAAAGTTTGTGGACTGTAAACAGGTTGTTACCTTTAGTCTCGGTGCCTAAAGCATATGTCCTATATGTTTAACCATACAGGACTGTGATACCATTTAAACTATATGTCTACGAACTCCTTCATTCACCAGTCTCAAGCTAGGTACCTAAATAAATAAATTTATTTATTTTACAACAATTATAAAACAAATGTTTACAACTTCTATTAATCACTCTTGTTGGCTTGGATGTTAGCGCGCGGGGGTCTTAATGTGGGAGGAAATCGGAGTACCGGAGAAAACCCACGTGATCGGGCAGGTGACCCCACACCTTTTCACGTCCGACCGGGGAATCGAACCCCGGCCGCCTTGGTGAAAGGCAAGTGCGCTATCCACTGCGCCACCCGACCTAGGTACCTATAATGCCGTACCTGTTTTCGGCTGGTCAAATCTGATGTTGCTTTTTGACGAGCCTTTACAAAGCCTTGCAAGGCCTTCATAAACGTTGTCATGTTTAGGTAGTCCAACCAAGTGTTTCGTACTTATGCTTTAGAACTCTCTATACCTTCTGATTAATGTTTGATTGTCCTCATTATATAGTGCTGATGTGGACCTGACGTCTGGTCACAATCTTCAGAAACTGATCACATCGCCTGTCGAGGTGGGGCAAATACACAGTATTGATCTCCGCTACACGAAGAAAGCTGCCAATTTCTTCGGCTTTTCCGCTGGAGAGGACTCTTGGTCAGCTCATTCTGTCTCCGTCACATCCGGTGAACTGGGAGAACGGTAAGTCACGCTATCTGCAATACAGACAGCTTACGATTGACAAATGATGCATTATTGCGTTTGATACCATAACTAATCGTAAGGTTATCGTATGGAAAGTAATTCATTATCTTACTTTTCATTAATATTTGTTAACAAAATTACGAAACCTACAGGTATATGATAGACTAAGAATATATTCACTTAAAACGAATTTTCATTACGAGGTACTGCTAATCTCTTAATTTACTGTTTTTATCTTAATTCATTATAAATATCTTAATTCCCTGTTAATTTCGTAATTTTCATATCAAATATGTAAATTTACAGTAACTCTATTTATCAACTTACTCTAAATCATGGAATTTTCGCAGTAGCGCTTCAAACGTCTAACCCTTGACATGTAAAACATTACAAGGAACAATAACTGTAAAAGATATATCCACGCAACACAGTTTTAGCTGTATAATCCAAGTCCACGCAAAAGTAAAAGATGAAGAATCTTAAAAAGGAACAGCTGTAGAATATAAGTGCTCGCAAAAGGAACAGCTGTAGAATCAGTCTGCGCAAAAGTAAATCTAAGTCCACGCAAAAGTAACAGCTGTAGAATGCAAGTCCGCGCAAAAGTAAAAGATGAAGAATCGAAGTCCGCGCAAAAGTAACAGTTGTGGAATCTTAGTCAGCGCAAAAGTAACAGTTGTGGAATTTAAGTCTTCGCAAAAGTAACAGCTGTAGAATCTCAGTCCACGCAAAAGTAACAGCTGTAGAATGCAAGTCCGCGCAAAAGTAACAGCTGTAGAATGCAAGTCCGCGCAAAAGTAACAGCTGTAGGATGTAAGTCCTCGCAAAAGTAACAGCTGTAGAATCTAAGTCCGCACAAAAGTAATAGGTGTAGAATCTAAGTCCGCGCAAAAGTAACAGCTGTAGAATGTAAGTCCTCGCAAAAGTAATGGCTGTAGAATGTAAGTCCTCGCAAAAGTAACAGCTGTAGAATGTAAGTCCGCACAAA